>VMDR010001448.1:0-126927 GCA_007922815.1 Macrotus californicus | reverse complement strand
CTCAAATCAACCTTTAAAAAGGCTAACAAGCACAATACAATACGCTATCTTTCCTCATCTTGAAACCTTTTTTTAAAAATTTTAATTAGCATCTCTCTCAAATTTTAAAAATATATATTAAAAAATTATATAGTGTTATACTAATTTGTGAAAGTGTGAAGCGAGGAAATATTTCAACCTATTGCTAACAAATAAATTCCATAAAATTTCATCTTGAGATTTCACTTCCCAAAACCTGCTGCAAATTAAATAGTAGGATCTACCTAAAATTAAAAAGTGCCATTTTTTAAAAAATACATTTTTACAATGAGTTTTTCAGGCCATTGTTTTAATCAGCAACAGATAGATAGATAGATAGATAGATAAATAAATAAATAAATAAATAAATAAATAAATAAATAAATGACTGCTGAGTTTGCAACTCCAGGACATTTTTCTGTAACACATTAATAAAGTGAGCCATATCCCTACCTTTGTCTTAGCACCTATCATCCTGACAATAAATATTAGCAATCTACATAACATAATTTCAGAGCCACAAACCAGCCAGAAAACTTCATGCTAAGCATCTGGAAGGCTAAGAAGTTGACTGACTTAACGACTTCACTGCAGGCTGTCAAGTAGCTACCTTAATGTCCTCCACCGTCTTAGGTGAGGCTCCCCCACATTCACCCATGTCTTTTCGTTTCAGGCAGAAATGCAATAAACATCATCCAATAGGGAGAGAGCATCTCCACTGCTGTAAAGCAAAGTCACTAGGGCCTTGAGCTTCAGAAAAACCAGTGATGCTCTGACACAACAGCAGATAGTGAAATAACCAGTTAGGAAACCCCATTATCTTCGCCTCGCCAAAGGCTCCGGGTATTTCCTTCTTCCATCTACCCCGAAGTCACTCTCGTATTTCTCTATTCGTGATTGTCCTACCAAATTCAGTACAGTATATGGGCTAAAAGTAAACATCCTGGAGTTAAGCTGGCTGATGTGGAATCACGACTCTGCCCTGCTCCTGTGTCATCCAGGGCAAATCACAAACTCCTTGCCTCGACTTCTCTCTGTAAATCCATCACGATGTTTCCAGCACCTCACAGAGTTGCTGCGAGGACAAACGAGAGACTGCGCGCTGGCGCTCAGTAGGGCGTTGGGCACCTAGTGAGCCCATTATAAATCTTACTTACGATCATTATTGTTACTAAGTAAGCTGTTAGCAGTGATTACCTGTAGAGAGAGAAATAGGATGGGGGGAGGGGGTGGTATTGGGAGACCATAACTTTTAACCTTTACACTTCCGTATTGTCTGAATGTTTCACAGTGCCCAAGTACTTCATGAATCACTTGCATAATTTTTGATTAAAAATAGTGTCCTAACAAAATGGTGTTTGGCACCGTCACAGAATGTGGAAATGCTGATGAGCAGGGGACCAGAAGTCGCTGCGGACATCTGGACCACCGGGAAAGGCTTAGCGTCGGGAGCGGTCAGCGCTCCTCGCGGGGCCGGAGGTCCCGATGCCCGGGGGCTGGAGGGGGCAGCGGGTCCGCTCCCGGCCCGGGGACCCGACGCTCGGGGGAAGGGGAGGCCGCAACGGGTGCGAAGCAGGGCTGAGGTTCAGGGTCTGGCAAGGCACTTACTTGAACCTGCCCTGGCAGTGCTGGCACTGGTCCCCCACCCAGCCCGGGTCGCAGACGCAGGTGGAGTTGACACAGCGGCCGGAGAAGCAGGAGCCGGTCCTCTCGCACGGCTTGGACTGGGACACCTGCGCGTAGAGCGCCAGGTAGAGGAAGCCATAGAACAGCAGCCAGTTGTTTCCGTCCAGCAGCCAGGAGGAGGCGCCCCCGCCGCCCGCCGGCCGAGCCCTCCAGAGCCCCGGGGCCGCCGGCTGCGGGGGGCCAGTGCGGGCCGGGGCCCCCGGCTCCATCTTCCCCTGCGCCCCTGCCCGGCGGGGCTGCGCTCGCGGGCACAGACAGGGATGCTCCAGAGGGGTAATCCGGCCGGAGGAAACCCTGCCCCGGCCGCCGCTTCTGCTGCTCTTCACCGCCGCCTGCCCCAGTCCCGCTCTCGGGTCAGGAGGGACAGATCCCAACCGCGGTCGCCTCCGCTCGGCTCCCTCCAGTCGTACTCGGGCATCGCCTCTCCGTCTCCTGACCTTGTCCTCTGCGGGCCGAGCCCACCGCGGCGGCGCCGGGGGCCGGACCGGAGGCGGGGAGCGGGCAGCGCCGGCTGCGCTGGGCGCTCCGGAGGGGACCTGCGGGAGGGGACCTGCTGGAGGGGGAGGGGACCCCACGCGCAGCCCCGCCTCGACCGCGGCTCGCGCCAACTGCCTCGGCTCGCAGCCCCGCGCGCCCGGGAGGGCGGGGACCAGCTGGAGCCCCGAGGTGGGCGCGCCCACTGTGGGAGGGAGGATTCGGGAAACCGGGCTCAGTCCTGCACAGCCCGGCCCGCGGCCGGCCGCCCCCCAGCAGCCTTTTTCTCTCGGGTGCCGCCAGCCAGCCGCCGGAGCTGCGGCTGGAGCTCGCGGGGTGTGAGACTGCTTCCCCGCCTGTCTCCTGCCCACGCTCCCCCCACAGGCCCAGCGCGTGGTTTCGCCCCGCCTTAACAGGGACCCGGGACTCCCCCGCGCGCGCGCGCCCACCCGCCCGGCCAGGAAGCCGAGGGGTGGCCGGGCCCCCCAGGTGCGGCCCGCGTGCCCGCGGTGCCCTTGCCCGCCGCGCGCTGGGGCCCCGCTCGCACCACGCGCCCGCTGAGCCCCACAAACGAAGGATCAGCTCGGGACCGGCTTCGCAGCCTCAGCAAAAAAGAAGCCCTTCGCGTCCGCCGTCTACAGCTGCAAAAGTGCAGTGCTTTTTTTCCGGGCGCTTCCCCTTCCTCCGCCCCATCCTCCTGCGTGTTTCTTCTTCTTCTCCTTTTTTTTTTTTTTTTCTTGAAAGAGAAAAACTCCAACAACACACGAAGAGCTGAGCATGTGCAGCAGGCAAAAGTCTTAAAGGCACCGCAGTCAGAGCACGTTGTGGGGGCCGCGAGAGCTGGAAGGGGCGGAGGTTGGGGGCCGCGAGGACCCGGGACTGTCCCCGCTGAGGGACTGCTCCAAAGGGGGAGCAATTTCTTCCACCGAAATAATGACTCCCCCGCCCCCCCTCCCCCCACTAGATCTGCGTGGTTCAGAGCTCCCGGCGCGCCACCCCTTGCCAACGCTGCCTCGGAACCCCAGGTATCTCCGTTTCTGTTTCTCAGCGTCTCTTCCTCCAGCTGGGACAGTATTCTGCCTTGAAAAATATTGCAACATCGGAGCTGTTTTGTTTTTTTTTTAAGAAGAACAGAAAGGATGCCCAAAATGAGCCGTTTTCCTTCCAAAGCGGCAATCTTTTTCTCCTTTAGATGACTTTCCAAGATTTATTGGCGTATGCTGAAATTTTTGCTTTGTGCTTTGTACTTTGTGCCTTCTCTAAACAGGCTATTTGAACCCTGGAGAAAGAAAGCCGAACTACAAATTGCAGCCCTGTATCCTCGAGTTTCAGCCAGGTTACTGGATCCCCACCCAAGAAGGGCAGACTGTATGAAAAGAAATTGAAATCTACCAAAGGCATTTCTGACAGCAAATGGAGGAAAGTTTTAGTTGCAACCACATAGTCATAATTTTATTGTTAAGATTCATCTGGTGCTTATTTGGGGCACAATGCATCCACGTCATCTCTTTTAATCTCTGTTATCCCCACTTTGCAGATGAAATCCTCCATTAACCCCATTTTTCAGATAAGGATAGAGGCTCAGCAAGGCTGAAAGATTTGTTGCCGGCCGATCTGGAGTAAGCAGTGAGCCGAGCTTAAAACACGAGTCCTCTGCCTTCCATGCCTTTTCCCACCACTTACCAGTCTGTTTGGTTCTGTTGGCAGATACTTTGTTCTACTTTGGTGGATAAAATTCAAGCGTTGGCTTTGTTTGAAAATACCTCAGCAGTGACTTGAGGAAACCAAGGTTCAGAAAGAGGTGGCTCCTTGGAAAGTAAAAAGAAAAAGGAAAACGATGATTTTTATTTAAAACCAAAAAAAAATCACAATTCTCCCATAATACTAATATTAGAAATGTCATCCTCAAACCTTAAAAATTAGGACAGCCTCTTCTTCCTTTCACACATTTTCTATATCAGGATGCTCCTTAAAGACCACGGGGAATAGGAGAAGAAAAAGACATTCTGTCTGAATTAAAAGGAAGATGTTCTGGACCCCACCTTTTAGTTTCCAGGACTATAAAATCTAGACCTCTCTCTAGTATTAGCCATGCATGAACAATCTCTGCTGCATTCTCCATCCTTTGCCTGTGCCAGCCCAAGTTTAAAGTCAGCCACGTTTTCTCCCTTCTGATGAAGAGTTGCTTTCAGACAGGCAGAAAGTGCCCAAGCCTTTAAAACCATCACTGAACCTGAAGGCAATTCAAACGGTACACGGCAGCCCCTTTCACAAGAGAGATCACTGTTCAGCCACATACTGATTGCAGTCTATATTCCAGCTAAGGGTTTGCCCATGAACATACATCTCTTTTAATCTTCTAATCACTATAATCAGCTCAGTACTTCATGTGACACTGAAGAACACGCAGCCCCGTGGGCCTCTTCTCAATGTAGCCTTTTGAAGCAAGCTGACTGTACTAAATGCACATAAAATTATTCTCAGGACCTCAGAACTTCCACTGGCCCTATATCCTGCTTTTCTTGGAAATTCTTTTGCTCAGCACTTAGTGAGTCACTATTATGAATTTAAGCAAGAGAAAACTTAGATGAATAAAACTAGGGTTCTACCCCTGGATACATGTACATTCTATTAAGCTCACTAGATTGTGAGTCCCTTCCTCAGCTGAGTGTCACATATTGAACAGATGTAGGCACAGAAAACTTAAATGATTTACAATGGTCACATGAAAACTCAGTGACAAAGCTCCCCTAGAATCTTGACTAATGTTCCAGTATCTTCTATGATCAAGAAATTTTAAAACCCCAACACGTTATCTCTTTTTTTCCAAAGAAGTGGAGTCAGCATCTAGCAGTGCCATACGACACTACCATAATTCCTGGTATTGGCGACAGTGGCATAAATCCAGCGGAAATGTGAAAGTTTACCCCAAAGACACAGCGTGGGGAAAGTCAGTTCTACTAAAGTGGGATGGAACCATTAAGATTGAATTACCTATTAAAATATATCCAAGGGGAAAGGTTGGAAAAATATATTTGTTTTCTCCACAATTAGCCTTATAGCAAGACCTTGAGCTTGGGGTTGAGCTTTTGGGGAGTGTTTCATTCCCATTCATACCACTTAACAATGGTACTATAATCCAATGGGCAGAAATCTACAACTTCACATTGCCAAATTGTTTGAAGGAAATTCAAAGGACTTTTTAAAAGACACAGAAATGATAGGTCCACTGATCTCTTGACTACCACTCAAAAAGTAAAAGATCCTACTGGGACCAATAAACCAAAACAACCCCTTCTCAGTTGCTTCATTGAAAAATGACCTCTACTCTGTGTATTTGTTCACCGTTTGACTTCTGTGAGGCTCCTGGAAGCAGCCAGGACAATGAGAGCTTGGAATTAAGGCAGTATTTTTGTGACCTTGATAAAGCATGAATAGTCTGTGAGATTACACCGTGAAGAAAAAAAATCAACTTTATTTTTTAATTGAATCTACTGGGGTGACATTGTTTTGCAAAACCACACAGGTTTCAAGTGTACTACTCAATAGAATATCATCTACACACTGCATTCTGCACTCATCCCCCCAAGCAAAATTTCTGTCCATCCCCATTACTGCACCCCTGCTTTGCCACCTCCACCGGCCCCTACCCCCTTCCCCTCTGCCTCTCATCACACTGTTGTCTGTGTCTAGTGTTAATGTGTATGCTCTTTGCCTAATCCCTTCACCTTCTTTCATCCAGTTCCCCACCCCCTCCCCTTTGACAGCTGCCAGTCTGCTCTATGTATGTATGCCTCTGTTTCTATTAAGAAAAAGTCCATTTTAGATGCTCATTTAAAAAGTATAGATGAAATTAAGCATGTTTGTATGGTGAACATCTGAAACACCACCCCCCCTCCCACCCCAGATCTGACACCGCCTTCTCTTAGAACCATTCTCTCCTTCCACGGGTTTCTCTTGCTGTCCCACTTGCAAACACACACATACTCTTTGATCCTGCCAATTTTTCTACTTAACACATTTCAAACATATTGTTATAAGTAAATCCAAGGAAATAAATCCAAAGAGTCTAACTTCCCTATGCTGGGCTAATATATTTTTCTAAACTGGGAAATAAAATGAGCATCCTTAAACTTTCATCCTAAATACTCAGACTTGTTACCAAAAACAAAAACAAAACAGTTGATTACTAGTAGTCAATTGCAGAAATTTGACTCTTGTGAAATTTAATTCAATAAAAAACATGAGCTAGGACTTCCTGCTAAGTATGTGCATTGACCTCTGCTCTAAACTCTACTAACATGACAGGAAAGAATTTTTTTAAAAAAATTTAAGGCATCAACTCACAATGACAAAAAAAAAAAAAATGAGAAAAAAACCAACTAGTAGATGAGAGGGGTCAATGTGTTTGCAAAGGTCAGTGCACTGGAAGGAGGAAAGTGAATGGAGACATGGTAATTAACACAGGCATACATGCTTGGTGATGAGTACCAATAACAAGCCTGGGGAAAACCTCAGGACTCAGAGGCAAGAGATACCATGGAGAGCAGAGGTGGGAACCTAACGTGAAAACAAAGAGAATGGTTGAGGGCCATGGAAGGACCCACAGCGTCCCCTTTTTTTCACCCCAAGTAGCTAAAGATTGCCCTTGACCCTACCCTGACAGGTTTAATCCCTTGAGAAAATGAATCCGAGAGTCTCCAGACTTAGAGCCCCAGGCATGATAGAAGGAGGGAACGAGGCATACAACTGAAAATGGAGAGATTAAGTGAAAAGTCTATGTACTGAATGGTAAGATTGTCCTGTCCCCGTTTCCTACCTATTCGCAGAACAAGTACAGCCAGCTGAACACCCCCCACCCCAGGCAGAAAATGGAAGGACATTCATCTCCAAAATTAAATAATCCAAGAGAAAAGTTACTGTCATTGGGAGTGTCCCAAAGAAAGGGATCATGTCTGGTCAGGCTGCCAGCCAGTAAGCCTCACCCAATCATTTATTTTGAATGACTCCCTTTTAAATACAAGCAATAAATGTTCATTAGACATAAAAGATGGAAACAAAAACAGAGAAAAGGAAATTAGAGGAAATACAATCAAGTGATAAAGGAAGATTTTACAACCATGAAACAAGAACTGTATACTCTTCAAAAAACAAAGAACGTTCAGAGGACAAAAACAATAAAAATAGGGTCAACAAAATGAAAATGCAATAAAAAGTTTAAAAAGTAAAGAATAGGAAATCTCCTAGAAATTAGAATGAAAAAAACAAAATTTCTCCTCTAATCGAGGAGAGGAAAACTAAGAAAATAAGAAGATTCATTAATGACCGTGCATAACAGACACCATTTTAAGTTAAGCATTTATAATATATATACATTTATTAACGTGATAGTACATTAACGCACCACTCTTTTGTAGAGCAAATAAAATTGGTTTGTATCAACTTCTTCAGCATAAGAAAATTTCCCAGAACTGAACTGAGCCTCCAGATGAAGGGCCCACTACAGCGTAAAACATTGAGTTAAAAAAGACTCACAAGTGAAGGGGGAGAAAGGGCAAGTGCAATCGGGCTGGAAGTAAGAATAATAATAACATTCTCAACAGCAAACCTAGATGCTAAAAGTAAGTAGAGAGATAAGGAGAATTATTTTCAATGTAGAATTCTATACCCAGCCAAGCTATTGATCAAGTATCAGAATAAAGACATTTTCAGAGACACAAACATTCATAAAAATGTAGTTCCTTTTTCAAGAATCTCATGGAGAATGGAATAAAGGGAGAAGAGACTGGACAGAAGACAACTGTGAAGAGGTACCCCTAGGACAACAGAGAGCTGTGCCCCAAGCCAACAGAGCAGCCCGTCCAACAGCGGGCTGGGGAGAGAGTTATCTAGGAGAACCATGGGTATGAGTGCTTGCAACTGTTGGAGCTTTTGGAAAAACTATTAATAGTATGTGACAGATCTTGAAGTATGTGGGAGGAACATGGAATAGGCACCCAGAAATCTAAGTAAATGAACAAAATGAAGCAAATGACTAGAAAATAAAAAGAAAGGAAGTTGATGCAAGATGGTTCAGCAGTAATAGATAACCATAACAATGCGAACACTATTGATTTAACCCAAAATTTTAATGTCCCTATTGAAGAGATGGGAGAAGTGTAAAGATGGACAGTGCTAAATTCCCTATTTCTTAATAAAAGTAATTGTGTGTCCTAAACTGGCAAATCCAGAAATAGCAGTGTAAGTATACCATACTGAGGAAGAGTTGAAAGTGTTTTTTTTTTTATAGTATAGGGAAGAGGGTCAAAAAATACAGCATTTTATTATTGGGCTTTTAGTACTCTTTAAAAATTAAAATTTACTTGTAAAAAAAAACCCAAAATAATAAATAAAAGTATAGGTTTATTGTATAAAATAAAGAAGGTGATATATGGTCTAAGATTCATAGAAACATGAGTTTGATTCATTGATTGACTGATTGATTTGTACAGAGAGACGTGAGGGAGAAGAAGAGGGAGAGAAACATTGATGTGCAAGAAAATCGATGTGCAAGAGAGATGCTGCACACATGGATGTGTTGCCTCCCACACACCCCCAGCTGGGGACCTGGCCTGCAATCTAGGCACATGCTTCCACCAGGAATCAAACCAGCAACCTCTTGGTCTACAGGCCAGTGCTCAACCCACTGAGCCACCACCAGCCAGGGCAAGTTGGATTTCTAACCCGTCTACCTTTATACTCGTTACCATTATATGATCCATTAACCTCTGGGCCTCAGTTTTCTCACCCATAAGATGGGACTAGTCTTACAGGTGAGAAACCGAGTCTTATAGGTGAGAAAACGGTCTTATAGGTGAGATTAGGGTCCAAACAACAGTGTGCAAAAGCACCCAGTAAGGAGTAAAGCACTATGCAAGCTTTGATTTAATTTTCATCATAAACAATTACTCTTAGGAACAATTAATTCTAATCCCATGTGAGGGGAAGGATTTTTGGAAGAGATTTGGGTTGATACAAAACACAAATACAAAATACAAAAGCTCAAAGGAACAGGCAGGGCTATAAGAAAGTCACGTGATTTTAAAGATGGATCTAGTACACTTTGCAGATGAGCTGCTGGGACCCAGAAAGTGAAGGGTCTTATCCAAACTCACAGCAGGGTCAAGTGGCCGAGCTAGGTCTAAAACCCTAGTTCTCCTGAAATGTAGTCCAGTTCTGGTTTGGGGGTTTTTGTCTTATATCTTATAGTTCAGGCTAATGTACTATATCTTATAGTTCAGGCTAATGAGAAAACTCCTCAAGTTAATTAAAGTCATCCTTGCCTTGCTCCAGAAAGGCCTTCCAAAGCTCAGTAAAGACACTGACTTGCCCAGCATCACATAAATTAGTGGCAGCAGAGGCAGAATTTAGCCTCACAAAAGACAGGAGCCAAAGAGTGAAATTTAATCCCAAAACTTGGAAGCCAGTGAAAGTTTGCCCGCAGAGCTAACGGCAGACGTTAAAGGCCCAGGTCAGGATCTGCAACATACATGTTATCAGTAAATATCAGTTAGGTGGCTGAGGAGAGCTCCTGCTGAAGTATGGAGAGAAAAGCCAGAAAGGAAATAGGCAGACTTAAAAAAAAAAAACAAAAAGACAATTTGACAGGCCAAGGCAGCAGCAAAATTCTTCTGGAAAATGGACATGTGAGGATTTGCTTTACTAAACTCGAGAAGGATGTGAGCAAGACAGAAGAAAAGCAGAGGAAGAAAGGGCATGGCCCAGGGATTGACAAAACGCGTCAACAAAGGGCGCTGAATTTGGAATGCTCCAAGCCATTGCAAGACACCCAATAGGCTCCCCTATTCTTTCCTCCCTGGGATAATGTTGAAAGAAATGAGGACAAAGGGAAGATAAAAAGCTCAGGGACCTTTTTATCCATTCCATACCCAGCATATCATTTGCTGGTACTTTCCTTTTAGGGAGGAAAACACCCTTAAAATATAGTTGTCAATAAAAATGAACAAGAGTTCCCTTTGAATCAGGTTCCAGAGAAAGGAAATGTCATTCTTTTCTATTCAGACGCCATAATTTTTCCCCAACAGATAATTCTAACTTCTCAAGAGGACTCCTAATAATCACTGCCCGATGCTGCATCTTCTTAACATCCAAGAAAACCGACTTTCAGAAGGTTCCTACACTGAAAGAGCCCCATCAAACTCAGAGAAACACTGGTGATTATGAGTGACAGAAAGGATTATGTTTGAGAAAAGCCCACCAACTGCTGCAGTCAAACTTCTAACACGTTGCCCACATGTAGATAAACCAGGTAGGATTTCTGTAAACCTTTAGTGAAGCAGAGGTTTCTTTCATCTTCCCCGCTGCTTAAAGAAAAAAGTGAGTAGCGTAAGAAAAACAGGAAGTACTTAAAAAAAACCCAAAGCTCCCAAGTGAAATAAACAATTTCATAAGGACAATAACACACTAGCTTTGAGAAAGCTGTGTGAGGTCCTGACACAGGAAAATATGTTTGTGTTTACAAGGAAAAGAGCACACAAAAAGAATTATGGACCCTCTGATGGGGAGAAGCGAAGCCATTGGGGATGCAGGGAACAGATCTCGGAGACAAAGAAGGACCACAAGAAAGCACGCGCATTAAAAAAAAAGAAAAGAAAAAATATCTGACAAATGATAGCCAGGCCCCACAAATCCTGATAACACAACATTCTACTTATTAAAAACATCAGTCTTGGAAGACTCCAGGCACAGTAATTTTGAAAATGTACACAAATAAATTAAAACCAGCCTTAGTATTCTTCTTTTTGTGAGTCCCTCACGCATACCCCTCCCCAAAGCTGAAGTGAAATTTTAAATTAAGCAAACAAACAAACAAAGTCAACAGGAACATTGCTGATTTTAAGCTAGAGCCCTAAGTTTTCCATTTTTTTAAATTAGAACATAGTGGGAAAGTCTTTCTGCACATGAAGAGGACATATGTTTTTCTAGGAAAATGGGTTCGCCAGTAAACAGAGAAAATGGTATATCTACACCCAGGAAGTATGTGAAAGAGTTTTATTTATTAAATTATCTAAACCACTTGGTAGCAGACCTTTTCAGACATGCTTCATGGCCATGTTCTTCATCAGGGGACACAGTCCCCTGGTTTGCGGGCTAGCACAAGATAGTGCCTGGAAAGCTGAAGAAGGACCAAGAGACCCAGTGTCCACAACTCAGCGGTGTGCCTCACCTACCCCTCAGTCCCTTCATTTGTAGAAGATGAAAAATATTGGTCTTCCCTGACTGTTGCTGATGGGATCAAAATTCGAAATGAGATGTTGAAGTTGTTTTAAAAGCTGGGAAGCCCTGTTTGACGGGGCCTGCTTCCCTTCCTTTCTGGAGAACACTGCTCTGGGACCCACCGGGGCCATGTGACACCAGAGAGCCCGAAAGCAAGCTCAGTAATCCCTCTGCATCTTGACACCCCCCTGGTCTGAGCCTCGGGTGACAGCCCATGGCCTTATGCCTGTGTGAGGGAAGTGACCACACGTGTGGAGTGGCTGCAGCCACCACTGGAAGGCTCCAGACAACAACATCCACCACCCGCACACTCCAGCTCTGACTTAAAACTCCAGCTCAGTGATTTTGTCCTTCAGCTTGAGGACTTGGGTGGCACTTGCTCCATTGCAAATGCCGCTGACGGACTCAAACACTTAGTCTGACCAGTCATTATTAACCTCTTAGCACGGATGACTTTTGCTGCTTCCTGAGAATAGTCTTGACAAGGAATAAAAGAAAAGTATAACGCTGTATCATCCCCATTGCCATCCCCTGGGCCCCTCCCCCGACCCAAAACACACACGGCCCACACACGCTGTGAGTGTTCTTACTAGTTGGCCTGATCAAAGAAAAAGAAGTGTGAGACGTTACTAACCCTTTTATAACGTCAGTATAACACCGCGTCCACAGAGGGAGGGTTTGTATTTTTAAATAGAAGACCAATGAGGGAACACACACAAAGGAATTAAATACTAACGGTGGGATTGTAGACAGAGTGGCTCCTGGATGAAAGATCTGCCCTCAAGTTGACAAGGACAGGAGGTATTGTACCCCCTGCCAAGTGGAGGCTGGGCCAGCAGTGGGACTTTGGCATCTCGGACTCACGATGAGGGAACGTAAGGGCAGAATTAGAATGAAAGGGTGGGTCTTCACTGGGGAACACCCTCCCCAAACTGAAGTCTGGCAAGGATCATCAGCAACAGTCCTGACTATTTTTAATGGCTAGGAGGATGCTTAAGGAAACGTCAATCTCTGAGATTACCCCAAACCTCTTCTGCATAAATAATAACATCATTACCGACAGATTCTTGGCTCAATCCACTTTCTTTTAAACATGCAGACTCGTCAGAATGAAATATTTATTAGAGAAAGTTTGGAAAGGGTGAAACTGGAAATGATCACTCAAATTAAGAAAAAAGTCAGCTTCATTAAAAGGGAAAAAATACGGGCATTCTGAGCTAGCCAGATACCAAAACTATGTGTGAATAAACAACAAGGCAGCAATATTGAGTTGGTATGAGGGCTTTGAGGGTGCAATGACTCCAGGGAAACCACCAAAGAAGGGAGTGCCAACCCCCCGCCCAGCACATGCTCAGAAGTCTTGTAGATGCCCTAGACACCCGACAGTCCCAGAGGGTTGACAATATTATATCAGGTGGGAACATTTCCTCTGGCTTATGATAAGTGTGTGCCCTAAAGCCTCAGCACTTGCTAGTGCTCATTATTTTTCATCTAACTCTGTTGCTGCAAATCCTATCCTCATTCATATGAATGCCTAACCTTTCTGAACCATCCTAAACTATCTGTAGTAATTATCCCATGATTAAATGTCTAAAGTTAATTGCTAGATTTCAAAAAAAAAAATCTCTTTTATTAGTTTAACCTTTTTTCTGCTTTTTCATTTTATCAAGTGTCCCTTAGTCCTTAATTATTAAAAATATAAATAAAAGTGTCCAATTATCCTTTTCTTTAACTTTTATTTTTTTATAGCTCTAATCAGATTTCTACTTTTTCCCTCCTACCCCCAACTAAAAAGCCCTAACTCATTCACTTCTGGGTTCTGTCCTGCTACACTGGCTGTAATTATTTTAGCTGCCCTTGTCTAAATTATTTTTATCTAGCTCAGTCATTTTTGAGATGAGGAAGATAAGACGGAACTGGCCATTGTAAATTAGGATGTGCACTTTGGAAAAATGAACCTAAGTTTATCACAGTATTTTACAACCCTTTTAAACCACAGTGGTTTCTTATTCACTTATTTGATTACCACTGTTCTTTAAGATGTGTTCTTTGATCTGTTTGTGACAGTGTCTGCATACTTTCCCAAAAGGGTTAGAACTAACTAAATACCCATGAGGCTATTATTTAAATTATTTTTTTCTGAGATGCAATAGAATCATAGAATCTCAAGATACATTTCTTCCTTTGGTGTGTTCATTTACTTGGTTAAGCAAAATGTCTAGATACTTCTAGACTTTCATGATGGTGGGTTTTGAATAACCCACTCCTCCTTTACCATCTGCATTAGATAATTATGAAGAGAGATGAGCCCTTAACGTGGGGAGAAAATTATCCTTTCCACATCCTCCACTGATAAACCTACTCACATAGCCATGTTTTGTACATAAAATGCTGCTCTCCTCAGCTGCTGATAATTATCAGAGATAGGCACCAACTTGGGGACACCAGCAGTTTTACAAAGGGACTTGGCACAAAAGCACTAATCAAACAGGAATGGACTGGGGCAATTAAATTCTCACTTTAGGGGGTTCATATTAGGAAACATAGCAAGAATTAAGCAATTGAGAGTAGAAACTAAAGTTGAAAATTTGTGCAGAAAGAGATCGACCGTTGGGAAGAGGAGGGACAAAAAAAGGTGTAACTCAACTCATGAGAAGGTCAAAATTATAAGGAAGAAAAATTATAGATAAGTTGCCACTGTGACACAGAAAATGATAGAGTAGAAGATGAAGAGATTTCTCTCCACTAGCAATTAGAGAAAGAACAAAAGCAGGCACATGGAGAGCTGTTGAGTCATGTTGCTAACTGAACAGCAGTGTGATGAGCCATGAACTTCTGTTGCTGAGGATGCTGAGGCTGCCTTGGGTTCAAAACGGTCATTGAGTTCCAGTCTCCATGGTTTCCATTCATGGGTGTCCATGACATTCTATCTTGGAAATGTATTTATACAATAACTCCATTACTGGCGCTGGTTTGAGTGTCTGTGATCCTAGACACCCTGAGAGCCTGATAGTACTCATGCTGATCTATTTTTTAGCCCAGATCGCCTTCTATACAAGCATTTTTCCCAGATTATGCCACCTGTCCTTGCCTTGTGCTCCCACTCTGAACCCCCAAACATCTTGATATAATAACACCTACACCATCTCACATTATATGGTCTCCTTTTCTAAACAGCGAGCCTATAGAAGGCAGAGACCATTCTACTATAGTGCTGGAAAATGGTTGGCACTTGAAAAACATCTGTGAACTAAAATCTATAATTTATACTTTGATATGCACTCTCTCCTCCAGATTATCAATGAATATATTAAACTTAGAAGTGAACGTTAGAACATAAGCAATCCAATTTTAAAATAGGCAAAAACTTGAATAGATACTTCATAAATGAGAGTACCCAAATGGCCAACCTAGAGTAGCTGTAAGATTTCCCAAGGACATGGAGCAACTTGGAACTTCCATATGTTGCTGATGGGAGCATAAATTGGAACAACAGTTGGTTAAATACATACATACACACACAGACATTTACTAATCATGGTATATTCATGCCATAGAATATTAGAAATCAATGAAAAAATCAACAATGGTACATCCAACACCCTGGATGACTCTCACTGATATAATAGTGAGCAAAAGAAGCCTGGTACAGCAGACTCCATATTGTATTATTCCTTTTAAATAAAGTTAAAGAATGGGCAAAAACAATGAACGGTGATAGACATCAAATCATTGTTGCCTCAGGGTGGGAAGAGCTACTGGGAAGCCCTGGAGTCCTGGAAATGGTCTACGAGTTGATCTGAGTGGTAGTTGCAGAGAAGTACATAAATGTAAAAGTTCACTGAACTGTATTTTTCAAATTTGAGCACTCTACGGTATGTTATAGACCTCAATAAAAGGGGGGGGGAGTGAGCACTGGGAAGCAGAAAGTTATAAGCTTTCCTAGGAAATGTACTCTTTGCTACTATGCTTGGTAGATTTATTACATCTTAATTTTTAAAACTTATAGAGCACGTTTCTGCTCAAAAACAGCACCAGTCCTTACACGAGATAGTATATTGGAAAGATTTGGAGTTAGAAGACCTGAGTTCCCCTAGCTAAAAAAACTGATCCAGTTAATGAAGCTGAACTTCGGCTTTCTTCACTCTTCATTTCCTGAGAAGTAATGAGAAGAGATGATAAGTAAGGCATATAGAATGCTAAAGAGGAAAAGAAACCAAGGAACAGCAATGGGAAGGTCAGGAGCACGAGGAAATTGTGATTTTTAAGTAGAGTAGTCAGGGCAGTGCCCACTTAGTCTAGGTTTTCATCCTCAGTGGGCTACCCCAGAGGGAGGAAGCAAAATGCTGTAATATGATTTACCAACATGTTCCATTCGTGGAGCTGCTCCAATGGCCCTCATTCATGGTATATACTCATCAGCTCTGTAGCCCCCAGGTCTCGGTCTTCCAGGCCTGAATCTCCCCACCCATAAACTCAGTCCTGCCTCAGATGCCAGACAGAAAGTATTTGAGAAGCCTCAGCCCTTCCGGGTGTAACCTAGGAAAGTTACTTAAGCTGAATTAAAAAGCAGTGTCTCCGCTGGGCTCGCACATTTAAGTGGCCCTAAATGTCACCCATCCTGCCATGCCAAGATTAGACCCAACCAGCTCCTTCCAAGATGTCCTCAACTGATGGCTAACTGCAATGTCCAATGAGCCCGTAGAACATGTGTATTTCAAATTCAGTTTCATGGTCACAGATAGTTGAGTTTGCTGAGACTCTGCTTCCCAACCTGAACTCCCGCAAATCCTAACATCTTGGTTAGGTTTCCCCACTGTAACTACCTAGGATCCGTGGCAAAGATTTTTCTGACAGGTGTGCTCTTGAGCCTCGGTCTGAGTGTGCGTGCCAGGTGGCATTCTGAGCGCTCCTTTCCATCAGTGCCTCACCAGGCTAGATCTAACTGCTCCTCCTAACAGGTGTTAGGCCTCTGGGTGCTCTGCCTCTCCTCTTTACTGCTCATGACTTTAAAATAATAATGATTATTTAAGACACTGTCTGTCTAATTTTTCCTGTTTTAAAAGATTTTTAAAAATCCACTATATGCCAAGAAGGACAAATAGTGAAGAAAAATTTTCTTTTTTGTGAATGTTTTCAATGGTGGCAAAAATATCCATAGATTAACCTTAGATTTAAGGAGCTGGATAGAAGTGGTGTCTTGACTTTTCTCTTAAAAAAGGAGAGGGGAGAGGAGCTTACTTGTGAAATAGATTTTGACCCATATTCACGAATGTTGAAAAATCAAAATTTAGCATGGAAACTCCTATGTGATCAAAAGGTATCTTGGGATTAAAAGAACATCTCAATTTTATTTGAACTCTGAATCATACACAGGTGAGTATTCAGCTATTCCAGCATCCTTTCAAGTACATTATATTTAGATTTCTATCTTCTTATATCATAGTTAAAAACACCTTTACCAATAAATGATTAGTATCAGTGGCATTCTTTAAATGCCATTTAAATTCACATATTTTAAGAGCATTAATAAATACAATGTACTTATCACAGATTCTTTAATCTTGCTTTATTGCCAGCTCTTTGCATATTGAGCAAACCTGTGGCATTAGACATAATTTAGAAAGAATCTTTAAGACCGTCCAACTGAACGATGGTCCCCTTTGACCTCACTATCTAAGATCTTTGCTGCTTCGTCAACACAGAGAACATTTTCCAGCCATAGGGGAGCTATGTCAGGGCTTGGCTAAAAGTAACATTTTAGATCAAATACAATAAACAATAAGAATCTTTTTGTTATACTAAAAATAGAGAAAACCGGAACTATTTCAATAAATTTCATAAAAATCTCCAGATGTGAATTTGACTTCAGAAGATAGTCTGTTCCTAATTTTAAGGGATTTGATTTGTTTTGCTTGTTTTATGGCAGAAACAAATTTCCCCTGGCAATCAGGATTGATATTTTCCTAAACTGTATTTTTTTCTTAATTTTTCCTGTAAAGCAAAAACTATTTTAATTGACATTTATCATAAGACAGAATAAGAATCATTTCACTTCTAACATTTTGGAAGAAACACTTCCCATCTGTTTCAATAACCCAACTGGCTAATTACGTTGCCAAGAATAACTTGTCACAAACAGAAAGGCTGTTCTTTGGAGGAAAACTCTTACTGCTTTATCTTACATGGCACACTGATTGATGAGCAATGTATAGAAAACTTATGATACTAACTTGTGCCATGGATCTATTCCATGAATTAGATTCCAAAAGGAGTCACAGAAGGTGGGTTAGTAATTTACATCGCTTTAAAAACAGGGGTCAGAGGACCCTGGTTAGTTCCCATCCTGTCAGGGAAGTCACATCAGTCACATCCTGCTTTCGAGGCGTAGGCCACTGCAGCACAAGCAGCTCAGCCTGACAAAGCAGGCAGCGCCATCAGCACCCTCAGTGATGGCAGCATTGGCGGGGGCAGGCGGGGAGGACCAGGTGACAGTGAGGGGTGTGGGCTGCCTGGGTGTGAATCTTAGCCTGAGCACTCCCTCAGCGAATTGTGTGAATTTTTGGCGTCTTGGATTCCTCATCTGTGAAACAGGTGCATTACTAATAGTAACTACCTCATGGAGTTGTTGTCGAGAATTAAATTAGCCAACACATTTAAAGCTCAGTGACTGTTAACTATAATGGGCGTAACGTTATTGCCGTTATTGTTAATATACTCCTTTGGGTGTTAGATTTCCTGGTCTCCCAGATCCCTGGGAAGGGTCAGTCCTTCAGCTTTCATTATCCCTGTGGTTCTCAAGTCCAGCTGCACATTAGAATCTCCTAGAATGCTTAAGAAACAGGAGGAAGGGAGAGAGAGAGAGAGAGAGAGAGAGAGGGGGGGGGGGGGGCGGGCGGGGAGAGAGAATGAGAATAAAGCAATGCCCAGGATTCACCAGGAAGAGATTCTAAATTAACAGGTCTTGGATAAGGCCCAAGCACCCATTTAGTTAAGTTCCCCAGAAGATTCCTAATGGACAGCTGGGAATGAGAACTGCTGACTGCTGGATCTGAGCAAGGAGAGCTGGAAGTCAGCTGGGAGTGCACCTTGGGAACAGGTGCACTAGTTCCAGAAAGGCAGGCGGGAAGGAAGTGCTGAAGATCAGCAGAGTAAGACAAACCCAGGTGGGAGAAACCTTCCGGTTCTGCCCAGGAAGACGCAGGCTAAGGGCTTGCCTCTCAGAGCTCATTCCAGCATAATTATTTCTTGATGGGATCCTACGATTAGGCTTGAAAACCAAGTCCCCTGTGACCTGCACCTTTTCCTCTGCCTCCAACTGCACTTTTTTACCTTTTGATGCCCCAATTTATTTTTTTAATTGATTTTAGAGAGAGAGGAAGGGGGGAAGAGGGAGAAACAGAGAAACATTGACTTGTTCCACTTATTTATGTATTCATTGTTGATTTTTTTTTAATCCTTACCCAAGGATATGCTTATTGATTTTAGGGAGAGAGAACTATCAATGTGAGAGAAAAACATCAACTGGGGATTGGACATGCAGCCTAGGTATGTGTCCTGACCAGGGATCAAACCTGCCACCTTTGGTGTATGGGATGGCAACTTCAACCAGCTAAGCCACCCAGCCAGGGCACTGTTGATTCCTGTATATGCCCCGACTGGGGATTGAACCCACAACCTTGATATAGGTATCAGGATGACAATCTAACCAACTGAGCTACCCAGCCAGGGCCTGATGCCCCCATTTAAAAAGCATCAGAAGACTTCTTTGGATAGTCGACTTGTAAATTCCACAAGGAGCTCCATTTCTTTCGTGGTAACTTACACCTCAGACCGATGGGCTATAGTTACCGTGATGAATGGTTTCAGCTCAGGAGACTCTTAACCAGTAAATAGATGTGCTTGTTCTTTAGAAGGAATAAGACGCTCCAAACCTTGAGGATGAACTAGGTTGTTGTTCTTGTTTTGTAATAGCTTCAAAAGCTCACTTTACTCTTACCTAAAAAGAGAGGGAGTGGGAGGATGATAAGCATAATACTCACATTCAAGGTGCCAGAGAAATGGGCCACGTGGAAGAAGCAGAAAAATTGCTTTTCACATCTGATGCTCTATGATAACATGAAATTCTGATAATGTGAAATTCTAAGCAGTCTTATCCTTTCATTTGTCTTCACTCCACATGTTCATTAAAGAAAAATGTTTAAAAGTTATAAAAAGCACAAAAACAGAGTTAAAAATGACTCATAAAATTCCAGTACTTTTTCATTTCTTTTATTTTTAGTACATACAGTGAAGAATGAAAATCTACCTTCCTCTCTCTCTCCAAATGTAAACTTTTCCCCAAACATTTTCTATTTATATATTTCATAAACACATCTCAACATTAGGGAAATTATTTAATCGCCACAAGAACCCTATTAAAATCTCCCTCCCCTTGCTCCCATTTTAAAGGTAAGAAAGCAGAGCCCCAGAAAATTTACTTTACCCAAATTCAACTCTAACTTATTCATCCTCTAACCAAAATTCACAGAGTCCCTACTCTGTGCCAAACACTCTGCCTAGGCACAGGGGACATTAGACCGAATCAGGCAGACCTAGCCATAATCCCCCTTGTACTTGGACGGCCGTGGTCCAAGTCCAAGCTGCCACCCTCTCCCACCCAGATTGTTGCACTAGTGTCTAACCGGTCTTGCCCCTGCGCTCTCGTTTCCTCGCAGTCTGGTCTAAACTCAGGAATGATGTCACTCCCCCACTCAAACACCTTTCAAGGCTCCTCATGTCGCTCAGAATAAAAGCTGAAGCTCTTACAGGGGTCACCTCATCCTCTGCCACTTTCCGCCTCATGCTCTGCTCTCATTGCATTTGCTTCCTGGCTGTTTCTGGAACATGCCGGTCACACCCCTTTCTCAGGGTCTTCAGGGCCTTTCGCTCCCTGTCCCCTCAGCCTGCAGTGTCCTTACCCCAGAAATCCACGTGGCTTCCTTCCACACCCCCTTGAAGACTTGGCTCAAATGTCAGCTTTTCAAGGACCACCCAATTGATTATGATGCAATGATCTGTTTTCACTTCACTTTCAGACACTGTATACCTTATTTTGCTTATTTTCTCTCTTTAGCATGTAAGCGTTATGAGAGCAGGCGTTTTTTTTCCTGTTTCAACAACTGCTACGTGTAAAATGGCCATTCTGCTCTTTGTTAACATTTATTCATTTAACCTAGCGCTTCATCTGCACCAAGCATTGCTCTAACAAAACCAACTCACTAATACGCTCCTATAAACATCAGCTCATGTAATGGTCACAACAACTCTGCAAAGTAGGCACCATTGCTATCCCTGTTTTAAAGGTGAGGAATCTGAGGCCCAGGAAGATTAGCTTAACTCGTTCAAGGTCACACGGAGCGCAGTGGCAAAACCAGGATGTGAAGCCAGGCAGTGTGCACCCAGGGTCCACGCTGTCACCCAGTCTACTCTGCTGCCCCATTTCACACCCACACTCTCCAGGGAGCACCCGTGTAATCCAGGGCTTGAGACATGTGCTACTCCCCTCATGGCTACAGTGCCCACATCCTCTGACCCCAATTTATGAATTTATAAGTTCACTGTGATAAAGCTAAGAGATGATTAAGGAGCAAAACGAGAATAAAGATAGCAACTTTACTGCAATTTTTCTGAAGAGCTCGCTAAATGAAATTCTCACAGATTGTCTCCCTATGCTTGTAAGGGTTATAGGCTCTAAGAGATCTCCTCTTTCATCAACACATCTTATTTGTGAGGCAAAGAAAACTTAGGCTCGGAACAATAAATACTTTATGTCCAACCTCAAAACTACATCATTAGGCCCTGACCAATGTGGCTCAGTTGGTTAGGTGTTGCCCCACAAAGTGAAAGGTCACTGGTTCAATTCCTTGTCAGGGCACGTACCTGGGTAGTAGGTTCCATCTTGGTTAGGGAGCATACGAGAGGCAACCGATCGATGTTTCTCTCTCACATCGATGTTTCTCTCCCTCTCTTTCTCCCTCCCTTTCCCTCTCTCTAAAAATAAATAAATAAAATCTACATCATTAGGCTTCAGTAGTTGACTTTGAAGCCAAGTGGAAATCACTGTTTAA
Organism: Macrotus californicus; assembly: GCA_007922815.1. Classification (NCBI taxonomy): domain Eukaryota; kingdom Metazoa; phylum Chordata; class Mammalia; order Chiroptera; family Phyllostomidae; genus Macrotus; species Macrotus californicus. Next base: position 105,364 of record VMDR010001448.1, on the reverse strand, counting down.
TGATACAGTGCAGGAATCAAAGACTACATTTAATGCCCACGAACTGAACAAAGTGTCTCAAAAATGGTATAGATTATTCTGAGAACTTTCTATTTAAACAACGTGACACTGTGCAAGAGATACGGAATGTTATATTTTACTTCTGATATTTTGAGCTAAGCCAAGGCTAATGAGCATATAATCTAGGTTTAGGTCTACCAGCTCTGAAGTCTCTTAGCTCTGACACTTTCCTTTGGTTGATTTTTCTCTTTGTTATAGAGGACTTTCAGATGCAGATTATAATGGAAATACACTTAAGAAATACACTGTACATTGGCAGCATCACCTGCTTTTCTTACAAATTTTAATTTGTTATAGAAACCATGTTAACATATGTAAAAGGAAACTTTAAATAAAAAAAATCCACATACTATAAAACACAAGAGTTCTCATTTTTCTCTGGGTCTAATTTTTGTCTATAAGCCCACACTTTTTTAAATCCATAAATGTACATTTAAAGGAAGAATTGGCTCGCTCATATACTTAAGTTACCCCCACACTCTTTCCAGGCACCCTCCTACACAGGGAACACTCGGCATGCTGATGTCACAGCACGGTACAGCTAAAAGAGCCCTAAGGATGATCTGGTCCGACCTCTGCACTTTAGCTGTGGCTCTATTGTTGGAATTGTCAGTCTCAGTATTTCGTTATAACAGCTGCTGCTGTTCATTCAACATTAGGAATGTGTGCTAGATACTTTCTGTGTACTACTTCTTGTTTTCCTGGAAATTGTGAAAGAAGGCGTGAGCAGCAATGATCTGAGCTGGCGCCCTATAACACATGGACAGCAACAATGCCAATGTCCTGGGTTTGTAGAGAGGACTCATTGAGATAACATGTGGAAAGCACATAGCAGCTAGCTGTTTTATTACCATTACCCATTTTTCAGGTGATGAAACTGAGGCTCTGAAATGTTAAATAACTTAGTCACATGGTTTGTGGGCTTCAGTTTTTCCCACAAGCCATCTGAGCTCGTGCCTAGGACAATGCATAATTATGCTTTTTGGACCACATATGTATTTTAAATCTCCTAGGGAGCATGATAAAAAGTTCAGTTTCTTGGGCCCTTCCTCAAACTGACTCAATGAGAAACTCTGAAAGTAGAGAACAGGAACATGCATTTTAGAAACGCACTTGGTGTTTCCACGCACTAAAATTAAGAGCTTCTGATATTCAGCTTCCAATCTCACCAGCCAACTTCCTGGGCTGTTGCCCAAGTTTCCCCCTCTTTGAAACGGGAATAACATTACTGCCCCTGAAGCTAGTTGGAAGGATTAAAACAGTGTACAGGAAAGTGCTTTGCAAACTCCAAAAGCAGGATTCTTTCTCTCCATCTCAGTCAAGCCCTTATCAAATAGGAAAGGACAATGTCCAGCACCCAAATAAATAGCACTCTCCCAGACACAGCTGATGCTGGGCCTAATAGGATCACAAATAAAGTTATACTTCCTTTGTTTTCTCTCATTATTTAACCCTTAGCCCTAAACATATAGACACTGTTCCAAAGACTTGATGTCCTTCCTTCCAGAGACCACTGCCCTGGTCTTCCCAGACAAAATTGGACATCACCACAATTTGATTTGAATACTGTTCTTCACTGTTCTTTCCTCACTGTTCTAGCAGAATCACAGTTCCATTTGTCTGTGGGTGACGAGGAAGCCTGCAGTGTGCTTTGTACTCCATGTTTCATATCCTGAGCTATGAAAGTGTGCCTGACATTTTCTTTTCCAGGTATATGATGATGAGTTAGGTCAGCACAGAATCAAACCAGCCTACTTGGCTAATATTCTTCTTAATAGAGTGGTTATTAGGGAAGGAAATGTGAGCAGTGTGCAAAACGAAAAAAGAAAGAAAAGAAAAAGCTCAAAAGCCACAGGCATGAGGAATAACGTGCGAGCCACGGAGGACTAGACTGAAATCCCTATAAGACGGCAATAATGATGTGTCCTAATGAGAAACATCCTACTTTGTTTTCTTCCTATTCTCTCCCACGAAGCAAGGCTCTGCATGAAAACTCCTCATGAAGAGAATGGAAAATTTTTAGCTGGAAGAATGTGGGTTTTCATCTGTCTGAAGGAAAATGTTCAGGCCATTGGGACTCTGAATGTCTGCTTTTCTACAGCCATGTGCTGTAAAGTCAGAGGAGATCTGTTCTTTCCTCTTGGACTAGTTTCTACTTTGCTCTGTTCCTGGGAGTTTTGTTGGAGCTACCAGTTCTAGTTCTGAATTCCCTAACTCAAAGGCCACAGCGAACACGTGACCCAGACCTAGCCAATACATGTTCTGCCCTGGGATTCCTTTCAACGTGGCAGCTAGAGGAGGAGGAGCCTTGTGTTTTTGGTCACAGAGCTGGAAAGGCGAGACTTAAGGATATTGTTCGTTATCATCACCACCATGGAGAGAAAGTCTATTTGCAGAAACAGAGAATAAACCCTTGTATTATTCAGGAGAGTTGGGAATGAGAGGAGAGACTGTCCCTCCGGGTTCCTCAGTTTCCCTGTGCCTTGCTGATAAGCTCCCTACAGAAACTCACTATAGCTTTAAATTAGCTTTCCAGAATTTGCAAGCCATAGTTCTCCGAGTGCCACTGTACCCTGCCCCAGGTCCCCGGTCTCCCCGCACTGCACCTGGACACAGCACTCCTCGTTTCCAGGCTCCACATCTGTAGTAAGTTGTCCCTGCTCATGTCTCATCTCAGTGAACCATCCTTTGGGAAATAGCATGGAAAGGCTAGTAAACAATTCCCCTTGAGGTCACTCTTGACTCATCCTAGCTTTTCCTGGTTATCTTACACCTTAATAGTACTACTGCTAATAACAACAATAAGAGCTACTATTTATTGAGTGACAGGTACTGTGCTAAGCACATACATGTATTAACTTGCAACAACCCTAATATTTTTATAGGTAAGTAAACTGAGATTGGGTGGTAGGAGGAAGAAGAGACTCTTAACCCAAAGAAATAATCCCCAACAGTATAATTCTTCATAGCTGTAGCTGAAGGTAATCTGCCTACCCATTCTTAAACCTATGTCAGCCATCCATATTCTAGAGATTCCCCCATGCATTACTAGTTGGGGATGTAGGGTGAGCAGGGGTGGCCAGAGAGCCCCATATTTTTTCTTTTTATTCGGAGACTTGATGGCTAACAGAGGCCAGAGTTCATCATTTGCCAGACAGGAAAAAAGGTTAGGTACTATCTGTTCAAAACAAGAAAGATGCAGGCTAGAAGCCAAGGAAACCTGGCCAAAAGAGACTGGGGCAAGAAAATATTCATCATCCCCTATCACCCACATAGTGCATACATGGCTGGATAACCCTCCAGAGGAAAGGTATCAATGACACTGGGAATGTGAGCCAGTGTTTTCTAGACAAGGCCCTTTCAAGGTTGAACCTCGCTAAGCTTAGGAGCAGGATAAGCTCTACTGCAGAGTTTCTTCTCCCCTAGTCCTCCCTTCTTCCCTTCCCTTCCCTCCCCTCCCTTCCTTCCTTCCTTCCTTCCTTCCTTCCTTCCTTCCTTCCTTCCTTCCTTCCTTCCTTCCTTCCTTTTTTCCTTCCTCCCTATCCTGAGAAAGATAACTTGTCTTCCCTTTCTTTACTAGATGTTTAGTGAGCCTCTATCACAAATTAAGAGAAGATTCCTGCCCTTGGGAAGTTATAATTCACAGGAAAACCGGGCAAGAGAGCTAGCAAGAACAATAGAGAATGGACTGTGTGGTGATATTGTAGAAAGAGCACAGGTTTAGGAGCCAAGTAGCTTTAGCTCAGAATCATGACCCTGCCTCCTACTGTAGATAGGATCTTGGACAAGTTATTTAGCCATATGTGCTTGCATTTGCTCATTTGTAAAATAAGGATAATAATTATGTCTGTGTAATACAGTTATTTGGATGATTAAATAAGGTATATAATCTATGTAAAACACTTGGCATGGTGTCTGGCAAATACTAAGTGTTCAATAAATGTTTCTGCTACTTCTCTACAAGCGTTAGTCCTGAAAAGGCAAGCTGGTGAATCAGCTCTTTGCTGTTTCTGATTTCATGCAACAAGCATTATGAAGAAAATACTATCCTGGTGGGCAATTTAGGAAAAATTAAAGCATGTAAGAGTCGGTCCCTATCATCAAATGATTTGCAAACTAGCAAAGGAACAAAGAGATGCATAGAAAACTATGTCTATTTAAATGCTAAAAAGTGTGATTCAAATAATAAATGTCCCCTGAGAATTACAGTGGTCAGAAAATGTTTTCTGGAAGAAGTAGACCTGGAATCCAGCTTTGAATGAAAGATGAGACGTGATGAGCAGAAGGAAGGTATCCAAGGTGGGGAAGGAGCATGAGTACATACTTTTCTAAGAATGAGGTTGAACAACCTGGCCAGGGTTTGCTTCCTACTGGGAATTTGTAGATCCAAGGGTTGGAAAGGTCCATCGGATGCTGCATACCAGGCTGGGAGTGGAACTCAATCCTGAATCCAGTGAATAGCTCTGAAGTTTGTATGTTGGAGAAAGGCCCAGTGTGAGTGCTGTTGCGGGAGTACGGATTGTCCCGTGCATGCAGAGTAAACAGCTGGGTATATGCCAAGGGGTGGGAGTGGGGGGTCACTGAAGTTTGGTAACTGCCATGGTCCATACATGGCACAATGGGACCCAAATAAGGCTGTGGCAGCAAGGAGGAAAAGGAAGCTGACTATAACAGACATTTTGAAAAGTACTTTCTTCATTGTGATAAAATACGCATAACCTTTTACTGTCTTAATCCTTTCCAAGCACACAAGTTCAGTAGTGTTAGCACATTCACAATGCTGTGGACTTTATCTCCAGAACAGTTCATCTTGCAAAACACAAACTATGCCCATTAAACAATGACTCCGCATGACCCCTCCCACAGCCCCTGGCAACCACCATCCTCCTTTCTATACGACAGGCATCTTATATCAGGTAGAACTCTTTTGGTTTCCAGAGCAAAAGGACTTAAGGTAAGATGCAAAGTGGGTGAGGAGGGATTTACTGTGGTTTTACAAAGCAGGACCGTGGTGCTGCCAGACAGGAATGCATCCAGGCCTCTGAACTGACTGGAACTGAACCAGAAAGGTGTCCTGCTTCCCTGAACGTGTGCCTGCTTCTCTCCGCTACTTCCTTCTTTCTGTGCAGGCTGTCTTCCTCAGCCTTGCTCTCCAGTTTGCAGAATATTGCTTCCCTATAACTCTGAATTCAGATGTTACCATTCTAGCCACATGCAGAGACTAAATGGCTATTTCTGAATCTCAGTTTCAAATTCCAGCGAGAGAAAGATAGAGAGAGAGGAAGAAAGAGCATGAGAATTTCATTAGCCTAGTTTGTGACAATTGTCCACCACTGTTCCAATCAGCTATTGCCTCTGAAAAAGTCGTATTGTACAAATATGACTTCTAGGGCTGCTTTTGAGAGAGGACAGTGGTGTTTGGGAACTGGGCAGACAGTCAAAGATGTCTGCTATAGCCTGGACCGGTGTGGCTCAGTGGGTTGGGTGTCCTCCCCCAAGGTAAAAAAGGTCGTTGGTTTGATTTCCAGTCCGGGCACATGCTTGGGTTGTAGGCCAGATCCCCATCTGGAGGCTTGCAGGAGGCAACTGACCAATGTTTCTCTCATACATTGATATTTCTCTCCTCTCTTTCTCTTTCCCTTCCCCTCTCTTTAAAAGTAAATCAGTAAAATATATTTTTTAAAGTGCCTACTACATGTTTCAGGAAAAAATAATATGCCTTGATAGCTGATGTTGGAATCCTGCAGTCTAGGAGTGTCTGGGGCTACCAGAGAGGAGGAACAGGTAGAGTTGCTGCCTTGAGGAACTCACAACGCCATTGAGAAGACAAGTTGCGCAAGAAGACTCCAACCCAGAGCGGATGGGAAAGAACTCACCCATTTTCTAAAGTAGCCACTCTTGTTGTCCTCTTCTGAAGGGGCTGCTATTAATCTCATACATTGAATAAGACATTACTGGACTGGGAAAAGAAGCAAAAAATATCATTTACACTCTTTCACAAGAAACAGAAGAGAGAGCACGTTCACCTCTAGCGTCATTGCAAAAGGAAAGTGGACATGTCTCGGGCTCCAGCCTAAAGGTCAAGAGCTACTGGTTCTGATTTACAGAACTGCCCCCAAGGTCAGAGTAGTTTCAGTAGTCTTTTTGTAGCCAGGCTTCCTGGGAGATTTCTGCAAAGATAGTTTGTTCCTACTCCCAAGGTGAAAAAAAGATAAAAAATGGAAAGGTGGAATTCAGAGAGGCCCCCAAATTTAAAATAAAATTCAAATCAAATCAGTCTCTGCTACATCCTGAGAACATCCTACGCACCATTCCAGGCTTTGTTGTCAGCAGACTGGTAACTCCGGCTACATTTGAAATGCAATAAACAGAATTAAAACACAGGATTCAAAAAGATAAAATGATAGTGCCACAAAGCTATTGGAAATTTCTTCTCTTCAAAATAGTTAAGCTCTACCTTCTTTAAATTTAATTTTACCTGAAAATTTCAAGAGATCAGTAGACTTCTTTGAGATTACATATTCTGCTTTAGATAAAAGCTGAATTATATTTCGGTGAATTATATTTCAACTCATTTCTCAAGACATCAGTTACCAGAAACCCTTTTAATGAAAGCTTTGAGGACTGTCTGTCCATTATGCTGCTCAGGAGTCTGAGTCAGCAAGTCCATTCAGATTTAAAAATTTAACTGGCCCTCATCCAATCTTTAATCAAAAGCTAATGCACTTTTCCAACCTAAGTCTTTTGCATTCACTATCTGGAGAGGATGTTGGATAAAACATTCTTGGGAAATCTCTGGTTCCATATGCAAACATCCACCACAGTTGTTTCGTAGTAATACTGTGCGAATGTGTGCGTATGTGTACTTTTTCTGAAAAGGAATGACCTACAGAATGTCCTCCTGTCACAGAGCATTAATGTGCCTTTGTAAGGTCAGCCTTGCCACAAATGCTTTTTTGCCCTGCCCAGAGAATGGAGGGGATAGGGGCACTTTCCTCTTTCCTGTCTCCCAGCCAGTGGGCAGAATTAACTATTGAATGGGCATGAGTAATGGCGGTGGACACAGATTTGGCAAAAATCTAAGTTTCTTCCCTAGAAGACCTTTGCAAAAAGGCTAAGTATATCCTGGAGGGCAAGAAGTTGAATATGGAATTCTCTGAGCCTAAACTGATCACAGATGAGAGAAAAATTGGAAGTGTTGCGACCTTGGAATTGCATTTAATGAATCGGAAAAGGTAGCTAGAGAGAACCCTGGCAGAATGACTTTCCCAAGCGTAGAAGAAGTGTTCTCATGAAGGGATCTGTCTCTTCCCTTTGGTTCACTGAAAGACTCGAACGCAATCCATAGTGCTTTGAAGAGCATGCCTGGGCACTTGTCTCAATACCTGTGCCAGGTGAGATTCTATGGCAAAGCCTCCATTTTGCACAGATGCAGGGGCCAAAGAGGTCATTACTGCTCACTTGAGTCAAGAAAGTTCTCATCATAAAGGAGAAAATATTTGTAATAGATTCTCAATGACCTTAGTAAAGACACAGTGTTCTTTGTGGTTTCTTTTGCTTTCTTTTTATGTTGGGCAAAGTCACTCTGTTCTTTGAATTGCCTGGATTGTATTTTTTGTTCCTTAGCCAATGACTTCCTTGTTACAAGTGGGCACAGAACCTCACAGATCACTCTATTGTGATCAATCCAGTGAATTCTTTACACATGTGGAGAGGAAAATCTCATTTTCACAGTAATCAATATTCCTCTGCACATAAGCCAAGGGCCACAACACATACAAAACATTTACACTTGAGAAGCATAGTTCTCATTAATAGACAGGTATTAACAAAGCCAAGGATCACCTGAGAGGAAACTGGGTGTGCACAACTTACACAAAAATTGTACCAATTATCAGTGGATTCCAAACAGTGATGCAGTCAAACTAGGGTGCTTGTAAAGAGCAAGATCTATCTGAAGAGCCCAGCTTTCTCATTTCTCCCTCATGATTGATCATAGGCTTTGGAACTACAGCAGTGGATGCTTCCTGGGACTGTCAGGAGTACTGACTACTCCAGGTTGCAGGTGCTGCCCTTCCCGTGGAGAGTCTGCAGAAAACAGGGCTGAATTCTGTAGGGAGGAAGGCTGACCACACTAAGGAGATGTTTCTGAGGCTGCGCAAAACCAACTCCACGGACGTGACAATCACAGTCATGTCCATTTTTGTGCTGTGCCCTAAGCCAATGTTTCGGAGAATGTTTAAGTGCCCAAAACGCAGCCCTGGCCCTAGAACATCCCACATTTAGGCCCTCTTTACATTCCAGGGGCAGTCTGCTTGGTGTTGGTTGCAGTAGAGAAATGCTATAGTTCCACATTGTGAATTCTTCTCACAACGTGTCAAAGGCGATCAGTTTCTAGGACGGCTATTGTGAACTAACTAGGCCTTTCCTCTTCCAGGGACGCTTGACCAAAACTCGGATGAAGGGCATGAGGAGCATGACCCAGCTGGAGGAAGTGGAACACGGCACTTGTTTACTAGGTTTAGGATAATCTGAAGACATGAGGAGTCCATGCAAAGAAGCCACTGGTCTGTCCTACAGGTCAGGAAAGGGGGGAGATCATGCATGTAAAGCAACAGGAGAGGGGGAGAACCACAGGAGGAGCCCAGCTTGGGAGCAGTCCTGTGGAAGCCTTTTATAGGGCGCCTATAGCCTCAGGCGCAGGCAGGGAATAAGAGGGTCAAGGCAAGCACCAGGCCCATGCTATCAGCATAGCCTCTCTAGTGCAGCTCCTGCGCTCTTCTCTGTGTGCTACTTCATTGAAAGCATTTGCAAAATTTAGAGAAACAGCAGAGGAAACCATGTTGGATGTGGTATAGTGGCCTTGGCCCTTGACTGCTAGCCCTGCCTCATCCTGACACACATTCCTTCCTCTAAAAAGATTCCACTGCCGCATCAGGGACAGGCAGGTGACTCACACTGAATTAATCCTAGGGTCCTAGTCCCTTGTCCCTGAGGCCCCACCCACCCTGACCTCTCTGTGATAAGGTTACAGGAGCCAATATACTTTCCTTCTGGACTCAGGTTGGTTTGAATTGAGTGTCTGTCATGTGCAATCTAAGAGTTCTAAATAACACACATGGTAATATTTTTCTTTTTCTCTCACACTAAAAAAGATGTTCTTATAAACACACAACAGAATACTCAGCATTTATACCAGTAGGATTAAATAAAATGGTTATCTCTATATCTGGCCCTTTACTATAGGGGCTCAGCCCACACAGAGAGTCTGGAGTAGGGGCCCAGGGTGAGTGAGAGGGGATGATTAGCTCCCACAAGCTCTGCTATTTGCTCTGGGGCCTCAGAAGACAGAAGCAGGATTTAAATGGGCTCCTCTGGGTCTTCTTGTAGCTGCTCTGGGCATAAAACCATAGCTGCAGGCCAGGCTACCCCAGTGGAGATGTTTGGTGTGGCTGGGGAGTAGCTGGTGATGAAGGAGAAAATAAAGCAATGGAACACGAACGATCTGCTGTGCACTTCCTCTGTGAAAGGCACTGCTAGGGGCTACATAACATCAACTGATGGGCAGAGCATGGTCCCACACCCTTTAGACCACATTCTGTTTGGAGAGATAAGATACGCACACTAACACACAATTACCCAATAAAGGGAAGCAAATACTAAAGATTAGTCAATGGATTAGACAGGAAATGCTGCATGAGTTCAGAAGCAACACAGATCACTGCAAGCTGGTATAGTATTAGTTCTTTGCTGCAAAGAGACTCTGGCCACCTTCCCTGAAAACAGGAACACAGTGAAAGAGCAGCTGCCAGGATTGAAGAAAGAGTTGGACCCCCGGGAGGACCAGAACTCAGGTTGCCACTGCAGACCTGCTTGGTGCCATCACGACAGGGTAGATGAAGACGAGGGCTTGGGCTAGTAGGGAGGCGGTGAGATGGGAAGGGGCATGGAGCAAGACAGTTCAAAGTTCGCCTGCCCTCTAACCCCGGTAGAATATGTACTTTTCACTCTTGGAGATCAGATAAAACAGTTGACCAGATGTAACTGATTCAATAACCTAAGAAACTGGGGAAAGATTTATATATACAAAGAGCAAAAATATCATAGCCTAATCTCAGTCATAAAAAAAACTTCTCCAGACTCAGATGAAAGACCAGCTACGGATTTTAACGACGTAAGAGCCAAGACTACCAGTCTACCGGAGTGATGTCCAGAGGGCACTGTGTGCTGAGGAGCCTGACTCAGCAATTGGTGTGCACCAGGGAACACTGGCCATGTGGCTTTATCGAGCACTATTGACAGGAGCAGACATTCATGACCGCTAATGACAAAATCCCAATTAACTCATGTCTCCTAATGACCTTCCACAGGGCTTCTACTGCCTCAGTGAGACCGGCACACAGTGGGACCTGGAGGGGACTCCACCAAAAGTCAGACTCAGCAAGTGGCCCAAACACTGCGAAGGGTTACATCGGGGAGCAAACCATGCAAGCGTCTGGCAGTGAGCTATCCTTTATAGGAGAGAAGACATTTCATTTTTTAAATGGGCAATTCGAAAGGAGTTTTATGGCCACACATTGGGCGGTTCAGGAGTGGGCATAGAATTACAAAGCTGACAAGAGCGGAAGCAGCAACCACAGATGGCCCCCTCAGCTCAGCCATGTGGCAGGCCAGAAGAGTCGAGGGAAGACTCCTCGTGAGCCCTGTCTTACCATTACTAGCAGAGATGGTCATTCTTTCTGTTAAGAGGGAACTCAGATTCTCCCCAACTTCCTATTTGCACATTCCTATAAAGATCCTCGGGAGGGGACAGCTGGGGAAGAGTTCTTGCCCCCTCTCTCCTCACCTCCTCACTGGTTTTGTCCACACTGAGTGATGCCATCACTTACTTAGAAAGGAGGACCTGAGCCCCTGGGGCCCGTGTCATTCAAGCTCTGCTTTTAGGAGTAGCCCCAGCCGACTTTCTCTGCCACTGCCGTGCAGTCGGGGGCTGCCCGGTGGGAGAGGCACCAAATGTCCAGCTCTGCCAGCCATGGGTGGTCAGTCTGTCTCATGCAGTATTAGGAAGCCCATTGTGGCCACACACTTGAACCACATCCCCAGTACACCTGATGTTTCCTCCTCATCTGTTGGACATGTGTCTCAGAAGTCAAAGTGGGGAGAGGGTATCCCAAAGCCCCAATATTCCTTGTGACCTTTCACAGAGGTCAGAGAGATTTATCCCTGGTGTTCACTACTCTCAGTAATCATGCCACTACTTTACATTTGTATGGAACTTTCTAGCATTATCTCTGTGTTTCACAAGGTCCTAGGCAGTGGGTAGAGTAGGTATTATTTTAGTTCTACAGATTAGAAAAATAAGATTGAAAGCAGTTGAGTGAATTCCCCAAAGTCATTCAGGTACAAAGTGCTGGAGTCAGGAGTCCCACCTGGCCTACTGACCCCAAGATCTAGAGGAATAGACCGTTGGGAAGCAGTTTTATAACACGGAGTTGAGAGTCAGGTGGACTTGAGTTCTCGTCCCAGCACAGCCTTTGGGAAGCTAAACCAGTTCTCTGCGTTTCCTTTCCCTTCCTGTGAGAGGGTAACAAAACGTTGAGGATTTCATGAGATAATGCAAAGCCACTAACAAGTGTACATTAAACATTCAGTAAGTGTCAGCTTTTTATTACAGATTCAGTTGAATAAGGAATCTGTTTACTAGCCTAGGTTTGATACAAATCAACCTATTAACAACCAATGGAATAATTTTAAAAGTAACTAAAAACGCTGATTTTTTTCATCAAATATTGTCAACTTATTGTCTATTACAAGTTCCTTCTGAACAGCCAGGCAAAAGTTTTGTAGTATTTTTAGTAGTATTTCTGTAACATACAACATGTAATGTAAACTGATATAATCCCCTTAAATATTTGAGCAATTTATATCAATAATCAGAAAATGTTTGCATCCTTTTACTAAGTAATTCCACTTCTGGGAAATTATTTAAAATATATAAAAAGCCATTATACACACACATAAGCACACACACGAAGCCATTTTATTGCAGAAGTGTTCAAAATGATAAAATAACCAAAATGCCTGGCAATAAGTCTATCACTTAGAGTGTTTCAGTCGCAAAAACAGAAAGCAATTCTATCTTGAGAAAAAAAAAACAAAAAAATGTGTATTGGAAAGATTGGGAAGATTCTTGTACTAGTGACAGTAAGAAGCTGAGAACCAGAATAACTTCTGGAATCTCAGGGTAACAGCTTCACGGCCAGCATTTGCAGCGGGGAGGGGAGGTTACTGCTGCTAGATGACTCAGGTTCAGTCATCTGCTTATCAACCGAACTTCACGTGGGGTGACATACCGTGCTCACGGCTCCTTCTGGAGAGCATGTCTACCTGACCTGACTGCAGTCATCTGCTTACCTCTTGGGGAGGCAAGGTGGGGAGTCAAACGCTGTGATCAACAGTCTCACCCAGATTCCATGCAAACAGGCAGTGGCACTTCCGCAAGGAAAAGGGAGATTCTGAGCAAGAAAGAACAACACGTGTCCATGGAAAAATGACCAAATTATTTTCTATCAATTAGAGAGTATATCATTATCTTGAGAATAGCAATTATGGCGACCACATAAAATGTTTATAATGTAATTTTAAATAAAAATGTGGGATGTTCCAATGTGTGTGTGTGGGGTGGGGGGAGGCAGGGAGAGGGAATACTATTGTAACCATAAAGGAAAAAAAGATATTGGGGAAAGATTGGAAGGAAATTCACCAAGATCCTCAAGAATAGTTTGTTTCTGTCTGACCTAGGCCTACCTAGGAGGGATACCTGTCTCATGGACTAAAACCAGAGAGAGGTTGGGGGGCTGCAGGAGTGGTCTCCAGTCACCATAAGAGGGTAGGGCCAGAAGACAGAGCAGCTAGAGCAAAGGAGGGGCATTAACCATCCAGCCCCATAGGCCAACTCAGGTCCTAGGACTCGAACCAAAACAAAGTCAAAAGGGCTGAGAACAAGTTAGAGTAGGGGGGGTCGATGACTTTGAATGACTCAGGACTACATTGCCCAAAGTTCCTTTTTGGTGAAGGGGGTGCCTTGACCTAAGGAAAAGGTATAAATTTGAAGGAGATAGTGGAGGGGAGGGAAAGCGAGTGATTTTCTGCCCTTCTTTCAAACCTTTTGTGATGGTTTTAAAATTTTATGCGAATAAGGAGGATGAACAGAAAGCACATTACCATTTTGAAATGTTGATCCATTCTATTTATTTTCTTCTTAAGTGTCTACTGCGGCTGTGCCTCTATTAGCTCAGTGAAGGAAACTCTAAATTGGGGATGTGACAAGTCTATTAAACTCAACGGGTGTCAATATTCCTGAATTGTAAAATTTTACTCATTTGACTAGCAAGTTACCTAGCTTTTATCTGAATCTCAGAAAGCAGTCTTTCCATGCCTCTGTAACTTAATAACACAAGAGGAACTTTGGCTTACGCGTAAATGCAATGGCTTCACAATACTTTCTCTTCTACGTTCAGTAATCTGTTTGTTTTTATAACTCCGCAAAGGTTCAGGGATGACAGTATTGCCTGGAGCTTTCTTCAAAATTTCTGCAATTTTCTCCTTGATTGGGCGAGGACAAGGAAACTGTGACTCACAAATTATCTTTCCCAAGGAGAAGGGCATCTTCCCAAAACAAAGTGAAAAATGGGGGCTTCAGAATTTTGTATACCTGGTTGGGGATAGAGCATCCCTGATTTATCTCTCCATAACAAACAAAAAAATACATCGGTCCTGGTGTCTTGCAAAGAATCTTCAAAGTTTCTAGAAGAGGAAAATATACAATCTAGAGAGAGAAAATATTCACAATTAGGTATAGATTTTTGAGAACCTTGAAAAAGTTATATTTATATATATGTACAAATATGTACATATATATAGACATATGTACATATATATATATACTTTTCTGACTGTTGATAGTCACATTTTGAAATACACATTCTTTACAGCAAAAGAAAAAATAACTGTATTTTACAGAAAGACCACCAGCCTGTTAAACAGAGCCATTTAACACATCGGTGAGGGAAGGGTATGTCCTAACTCAAATGAACTTCTAAAGTCATATCATAAAACTTCCTTTGATTTAAAACTGTATCCTCTATTCTTTGACATGCCCTGGAACCACAAAAAGAAAATTGTTCTTTTAAAAAAATCTTACAAAATGTAAAGAGAATATCAAGAAGTGCAGGCTACACGAGAGGAAGGAAGACCCAGCATGCACAGAACCCTTCGCCAAGCTGAGCATCCTGGGAGGGGCCACACTTCCACTGCAATCATCTCCAAGGCCGTCATCCTTTTGTGATGAAAGCTTCACATTCTTAAAATCCCAACCAAAACGTTTCAAGGAAAATTAATTTGTTAAATTAGAGGGGAAGAAACCACAACAGCTTGTCATTTGAAATAATGAATGTCGTTGCTCAGGGCTTACGTGATATGCTTTAGACTTAAATATGCAAATATACTCACTAGGTTTTGAATTGGACTTTTATGCTAGTTGAGCTTTCTTCTCTAAAAATGAATGGGAAAAATGGCTATGGCCATACCACCCTGAATGCGCTGGATCTCATCAGATAAAAATGAATGGGAAAAATATGACACCCTTTTATTCTCCCCTGCTCACAAGCTATGACCACGAGTCTGGGAATGTAACTACTCCCTTAACACATGTGTAAAGGCTCCAGCTGCCCTTTGAACTCTCTCTAGGACCTCATTCTGCTCCTGTCCCTACACGAACATCCAGGCAGGCCTGACTTTTCTGGATGCTCTTTGGTAATTAAAAGAATTCTCTGATTCCTCCAAGCTTCAAAACATGGTCTTGGTTTAATAATGAACATATTCAGTCCCAGTGTAGTTGAAACATAAAATGCTTTTATATTAAGTAATAACATTAAATTTTTAATTTTAAAAGGACTCCTTCAACCCTCCCCCGGCTCAAGGCTGTGGCAAGGGAGATTCCTGCAGCTAAGGAAGGAGGGAAGTTTCTGGTCTTTTCTCCCCACCCCAGGTTTCCCCTGCTCCTCTCACTATCTCCATAACCCTAGGGCTAAAGGGAGCAGGAAGGTTCTTACAAGCCTTACATCCTGGTGGAGATTTAGTATCTGAGTTTTCTCAGTCTTGGCTTGTGTTTAAATCTGACTGGTTGTGCGTGTGCGTGTGTGTGTGTATGTGTGCACGCGCGTGTACTGGGGTGTCATAATTCTTCGAGATGCCCCCATCCCCCATCACTGGGGATCTTTCCTGTGTCATTGTCTCTACAGGGTGAATGAATCCAGACTCCAGTTAACTGCTTGCTAGTTCTTCAGCCCAGAATTACCTCCAGCTTCTCTCTGCTGCTGGGTATTGGTTGGTTTCTCCAGGGACACCTCTAGGACAAGTCATAAGGCAACACTCAAGGGCCCTCCAGCGTAGGTGATCTTGACACTACCATGCAAGCAGCCAGCCATCCTGTCTCTCCCCCTTTGGCTGAGTCAGAACCCAGAGTATGATGCTCCCTGAGCAACAGTTTTTCCTTAGTTGACTCTAGAGGGACCTGTTAGGGCCCTTCCTAAATATTCTTGAAGCGAACAGGCCACCCCTATCTTATCTCCATGGAGGGAGGGGTGGAATTTATTCATAGCAAACCAATACCTCTCTCCAAAATTGTTCTCCTCCTGAATTCCAACTTCCACCCCATACACTCTTATCGAGTGTAAACTACTTAAGTTGTAAAACTGATTTTCCCCTATCTCACTCCGCTGCACACACACATTTTTTAATAAATCCCCTATGGTGGTCTAGCCCTTATTTGGGAAGCTATAATTTTTATTGTCTTTGGTCTTAGACAAAATTTCCATTTTAATAACTGATATCGATGTTCACAGAATATTCTAGTTCAATCCTAAGGCTTCAGAGGTGGCTGCAGATGCATGTCAGGTATTGGATGCTCCAGATGTTAATAAAAGCTCAGTGTACCCCAAAGGTAATATGAATGTGAGTGGTTATAAATTCAATAATACAAAAGAAAACTATCAGGAAGACAAGGCCTACAAGCCACTTTCGGTTCTACTGACGTCCTTTAAGCAAGTCGGCATCAAAGAAAAACTGCCGAGAACATGTTCGCCGCAGAAATTCTACAGTTTTATCCAATAGCCATTGTTTTCATGCCCGTTTATCTTCTTTACGCCGCATTTGCTGCCTCCCCAGAAACAGCCCTTGTCAATGACATGGTCCCCCTTTCACACTTACGTCCAGACCAAGAGTAAACTGTTCCAAAGCACAATGCAACAGCCCGCTTCTTTTCAAGCAAATAAAATAGCGCCATCGTTTTCAATCCTGTTTTTTTTTGCCTGAAAAGTGACAGGATAAGAATTAAGCTGAAGAGAGAAGCATGAAGAAACATTTTCTTCCCGTAGGCTGAACAGCCTGCCTTAACAATACACTTCCCGATGAGTAAGCAGAGAGTGCTTTTGTTTACTAAAATACCTCAATCAATTTTTCTCTTAATGACTTTCATCATCACCTCCAACGCAGCACTGAAGGACGTTTCAGTCCTGAATCTTATCTTTCCTCGCGTCCTTGATTGTTCAGAGCAAGCACACGCCGTGGTCATGTGATACTCCTTATTAGCTGTAACTGAAGCTTAACGGATATAATTAATGGATTATTCCAACCCTCTCTTTAGTTCCTCAGTTCCTTTTATTCTTAAAGAGATGAATTCTAATAGTGGCGTTATCAGATTCTAAATACAGTAGAGACATGTTAGAAGAATGAAATGCCCCGTATGACTTATCAGGTAGCTTATTATATAATAGTAAGTGAATAGATGTCTATCCAGAGGATTATTGTTAGATTTTGAGCACTTCCCCCTTGGAGGCTGGCAAGCTGCATTCCAATACCCTCCCAACCCCTTTCCTAACTATCTGAAGTTGCCAAGTCACTTATCTTCCCAATAATGTCACCTACGAAATTCCTCCAGCAGAAAATGTCTAGCCTAGATTCCCAAGGCAGTGATGCCTCTCCAGACTTTACCTCCAATGCTACACTCTATTCCTAACATTTACCTGGGGCTTAAAAACAAAGAATCAGAATGTATGGTGCAATTATGGGTCATTTTTATTTTACTCCTTTATTTACCTACTATTTTATTTTCTAAGGTTTCTACAATGAACAGGAATTATTGTTATAATAAGAAAAAAAAAGCCATTAAAAGGAACAAACAAAAGAAAAAGTAACAAAATTACGTTTTAGTGCCTTACACATCCCCAAGCCTTACCCAGTTCTGTTTTAAAATTCGAAACAACTTGATGTGTAGAGGTCACCCCAGTGCATTTAAGAAATCGAATGATGAGAGTCCAGATGTAGCACTGTATCAGATTTTAATAACATTTGGGGAACATCTATATGTGGATAGAAAAAGCATAGAAGCAAAAAAACAAAAAGACAAATCAGTTGCTATCCTGGTTCCCAGTGTGCCAGACTGTGATCAGGAAACCGGGTTCGACTCAGTTTGGCTCAGCCAATGTTGACTGAGGCCATGGCACTGGAGAAAGGAGATGGATGAGAGGGTCACGGCTCAGCCCACATGTGAGCAACTCCGGAACTACTCAGACTGGCGAACACGCTAAACAGAGGCAGACATGAGACCCTGGAAAACACTCGTGAATTCTGACTGGGGAGAGCAAAGCCTTGTGTGTGTGCTATGCTGAGTCCGCATTCTAGGGTCGTCCGTGATCTGCTCGTGAACAAGTGATTCAGCCTCTCTGGCCATCTGTTTTCCCAGCTGAAAACTAAAGAAATTGGCTTTTTAAATTTCTAATCCCATCAGCTGTAAAATTCTAAGAGTCCGCGATGTTATGGTATAACGAGCTTGAGGATCCTCTGACGAGTGCTTTTTTTAACTTCTTTTTCTAGTCCCCAGTCACTCACCACTGCTGGGCCACACCTCTGTTCTAACTCAACGGAGCCTCAGATTGTACCTGCCCCTCTATTCTCGTTTCTTTCTGACGACCAAACTGTGGAAGTCCCCACCTTGCAGATCGAAAACTTCGCATTTGACCTGGGTATGTGCGATGAAGCAAATTTGGTTCAGAGCTTCCCTTTCATTATTTCCCTTTAAGGATTATTGATGAAATGCTAGGTGGCAAATATAAAATCCTGTTAAATACGCTGTTGTTGTAATTAACCGGTTTGGGCTGCATTCTAATTTAAAGGCGTACAGAGAGCTTATACTTTCTTTTTAGCGACAGTGATTTTTCAAGGTTCTGTAAATCTACACATTAACCTTGAAGCCACATGCTTTTCTGACATTCTCTGGATTCTTTAAATAGATCTGGGGTGTTGGATTCAGGGCTGGCTTTTATTAACATTACACTCTCTGCAAAAAATGGCCACTTGGCTTTCTTTTTAGAGAGCATGGTTACTGGATCCATTCAAAGGGAAGAGCGTGTAGCCTGCATTTGATGATCCACTCATGACAAATACTAGAACGAGTTACATATATATGATTCCTAATGCTGAAAGGATTACTATTGACTAGAATATAAAGGGAAAAGGAAGCTAAAACAGGGTTTCTCAACGTTGGCACTATTGATACTTGGGGCTAGATAATTCTTTGTTATGGGGGTGCTTTGTAGAATGTTTAACAGCATCCCTGCATTCTACCCACTAGATGCCAGCAGTGCCCCACCCACGCCCACCCACACTGTGACAGCCAAAACTGTTTCCAAGCATTGCACTGTTCCCTGGAGTCAAATGCCCACCTGACTAAGGACCACTGAGCTAGCATGATTCTGTCTGATAATGCGCCAGTCTCTACTCACAAGTTTGTTCCTTTCTATTCTTGGAGGTGATAGCAAGACTCATGCACTTCAACCTGCATACACTGAGATCTCGCAGGAAGCAAATTCCTTTCCTGTGCCTCTACTTCTGTCAACAGGGGGAGTAATAACGGGTGGTCCCATCATGGAAATGACTAAAAAGGAGACTACTGGCCCGAAGTCAGGGTTAGAACTTTGTTTGCCTAGATAGGGTATGTTTGTACAACTCTTGCCTTATCTCGTGAGACTAATGGGTATGAGTGGTGTGGGGCATTGCAGTGTGTGGCCTCCAGGAATTTAAAAATATAAATGCCTTGGGAGTTAAGTCCAGAAGTTCATATTTTTAGATACTGAGGGGAGATGTGCAAAGAAACCTTCAAGCAGTGATCCTTACACCACAGTGTGTCTAGAAATCCTCTAGCAACTTGTGGAAAATACAGATTCTCAGGCCCCACCAGCAGGGATCCTGTATTAGCAGATCTGGAGAAGGCCCAAGCATCTGCATTTTTAAGATACATCCAAATGATCCAGATGCATATGGTCCACAAACTTCTCTTGGAAAAATCCTGCCTGGAAGATGAAGAGTAGCTGCCAGGTTTTGAATAGAACCTGTTTAGAGGCATTGCCATGCCTTAAGAAAGGGTAAGTCCATCCCTAGGGTAAAAAATAAATAAACAAAAGAACCAGCTATAATCATGCCAAGGAGCATTCTGTAGGTAAGAGGGACAGTTCTCATCAATGGTCCAAGAGATTGTATCCCTGCCCAAGGACTCAGCCTGTCCCTTTCTAAGGCAGCTGGTGTCTCAGTCGAGATGGATATTCTGTCATCTTACCCTAATGTCATTAAACATTCAAAATTAGCTCCTCTTACCTTCCCTTGGGGTAGGTCCTATGACAACTCTCCTCCCTGCAAGTTCATAAACTGAAATTCTAATTGTATGTATCTATACATACAATTGTGAGCTTGGCTAATAAGCATCCTTCCCAGAAAGAAAAAAAAAATGGCTCTACCCTCAGCATGCTGACAAAGCTAGCTTTCTAAGGCTGTGGTCAGCACTTGGACTGTGGTCAATTACAAAGACCAGTGGTGTGTTGGTAAGTTATTAAAAGCTTTTCAGGGGGGACAATAAACACCTGGATTTGTAGCGGTGGTCCACCTCCACAGCGCAAATACTCACTCTCGTACCATCGCCAATGTCAAGCCAGCAGCCAGAGTCGGTCTACATGGAGTTGGGGAGAGAACACACCATTATAAAGTACTGTCCCCATGCATCTACAGTAAATGTAAATCAGCTCAAGGCATAGATAGCAAAATAATGGTGAAGAGAAGGGTGTGGAGTAATTATTACCTTTGTTTTATTTTCATCTATTGTATTTAACATTATTATAAATTTATTCATATGACTTAATTTTAAATAATAGTCATTTTTAATAGCCAGTCTACAAAATTTCTGAAAATTTAACAATGGGCTCTCGTGAACTGGTACAAGTTTGCTCCAGCACACCGCTGGAGGACCAACCAACCTTTGGGGACTAGTTTGGCGAATGTCACCTTCCCCAGATGACCCCTTTGTTTCAAATGTGCATATTTTATAGAATTTCTATGTGGACATGGAAGAGGGTCAATCTTACTACCCCTTGAGCTCAGAAATAATCAGCGTGGTCTCGTTAATCCCTTAGATGTGTCTAACGCTTTCATAGTGTGCAGAGAACTGTCGTGCACATAATTTCAGCTGACTTTTACAACTGCCTCAATGAACTCCGTATAACAGATAGTGCCCTTATTTTACAGCTGAAGAAACTAAACTGAGAACAACTAAATCACTTGCTCACAGTTAACCACCTAGTATGTGGCAGAGCAGAGAAACAAGGAAATTGCCATTGATTGCAAGTCAACTGTAGATCAGGCGTTGCCATCTGGTCCAATCCTCAAAGCAGCCTATGAAGTAGATATTACTGGGCCTATTTTCACTGGGAGGAAACTGAACCCAATGAGACTATGCAACTCGTTCAAGATCACGTACCTGATAAGTCTAAGTCAGGATCAACTACACAGTGCTTCTCAAAATCTAACACACACCAGAATAACAGGAGAGCCTGCTAAAAAAAAAATACAGATTCCAGGGCCCCATACCTAGAGATTCTGGTTCAGTGGGTCTAGGGTCAGATCCAAGAATCGGCATTTCTAACAAGCTCCGTGCAGATCTCCATGGCGCTGGTCTGGGCACCACTCTGAATGTCCCTAAGCTGCGCTGTGCAGCTGATTCACTGCTTCCTGGGAACCCAGGGGTTCTGACTCCTAGGTTTGTACTCTGTCCACTGCCACACATTGCAGCGGGCGTTCGGACTTCTAAACTAACCACACAAAAGATGGCACTGTATATACATTTGTAAATATACAAGTCCATGTTGAATCAGTTGACATGACCTGGTGGATGTGAGCTTCTGTGTGGACTGGTATTATGTAGAAAATTTAATTGTCATGAAAACCAGTAAATGAAGACATTTCTGAAGGGTCTTACTGTTGCTTATTATTAATGTTCTAGACATTCACCAAAATAAAAATTTTAAGACAATTTTGTTGTCCATAGTCCATGTAGGGAAAGAAAAGGTAAGTGTGTATTACAGAACCTCTGGCATCATACATGGCAAAATAAGCTCCCAAAACTTGCATTTTCAAATTTCATTTTTGCTTCAGAGAAAAGTGACTTCTTATCCAGCTGATATTTATACTTGGAAGATCTGCATTGAGGCCATACTTAATGATAATATTAATTATAATATTTATAAGGCAGCTTTCCATAAGGCTCTCAACTGAAGTCATGTGATCTCTTTCTCAGTGTGGGCTCAAGTTGAAGATGGTACGATTCGCTCCATCTCAGAGATGACAAGTCTGTGATTCCACAAAGCCCTTGGGTATCTTGCTGAAGGTCATTCACACTTAACTATAAAGACGGAATCAGAACCTAGGCCTTGGGACTCCTAGCTCAGAATAGCCCCAGTTATACAAACACTCTTTAACTCAACAGAGGAAAAGTCTCTGCAAGCCGACCAGCATGATTACTTGGTAATTTAGCCTCTGATAAAAGGACAGCAGAAGAGCACAAACTATTGGCTGAAATTAAACCACTGGCTTGAATTACTCATTTCTCTTTATTTCCCATTACCTTGGGAAAATACGAGTTGGCATTTGTTCTTTATGGCTTTTGAAATCTGACCTAGAAGACCCTACCAGAGCTTCTAAAAATGGATGTTTTATTAAAATAGCTTAAGCTTAATATATCGTATTTGCCATGAACATTTAGGAGGCAATTCATTTTCAAATAATAAGGGCCCCATGAGTGCTCACTCGATTAAAATCATAGTTAATTATCTCCAATTGCAATGTACGACTGGGGGAGATCTATTTAAAGTTGCTGCCCCAACCCCCACTGTCCTTCCCTTTGCCATCCTTTTAAAATACCAAGAATTCCTGGTGAGTATTCATCTTGCCCTGCTCAAGTGCAGCACATCAACTAACTGTAGCTCCCCAAAATGTTCATTTCACGGGTGACTAAAAATACTGATGCTTATTGTATTGTGGGTGCTCTACCCCTTCCAAACGATGAGCGGCTTTATGAGTTGAGGGACTTGGATATTTTCCTGGCTCAGCTCTCCGCTGTTATTAGAAAGCCTCAGGAATTTCCAAGGAGCTCCAATGCCCAGGCTTTCTACTGCTGGGAAGTCTCCCTATTTATTAGGAGCCTGGACAGGGAGAAGCTGAGAGCACACCCACAGGTGGAGTACTGAGTGTGAATTTGGGAGTAGGAGGCTGAGTTCTCAGGCTTTAGTGAAGAGCTCTCTCAATTCCTGCCTCTCGTTCACTTTGGGCAATCCTTACTCTGGATGGTGGAGAAGCTGGGAGTTTCGGTCCTGCCTTCGTGAGCACCAGGTTTGATGGCTGTCTTAATTAGCACCCTGTACGTTATTACTTTACGTCTCCATCCTACAGTGTATACATCAGCGATAGAAATAGCAGGTAGCATTTGGAGGAGAGAACATAGCTACCGCGTTTGCCGGGGCCCGAAGAGGGAGGGTAGCTATTCCAGCATGTGCTCATTGTTTCTTGGTGGTGCTCACTCCTTTCTGATAGCTCTGACGACTCGATGCAATTACACAACAACGCACTTAGCACAGCCCTTGGCAGGTAGCGAACACTCAGAAAATGGCACCTTTCATTATAATTCTGGGAGTAGAGCCATGACCTGCAACCCTCCCCTTCCCCGTTGTCGGAGCCAGAATGCTGACCAACACCCAAGGCACATTCTCGCAGGCCTACGCACACCAAATGTCTCAATCTTGGGAAGTTCCTCTAGTACCTGCGAAAGGTTCTGTGAACTTTGGCTGAGTTATTATGAAGCAATTACCAAAGGGATAAAGCAGTTCGTAGAGGGGGAGATCCTTCAAGTCATGGTCTACACACCCACTGACCTCCACCAACATACATTTCTTCACCCATATTCCCTTCAAGTGGCCGAGCCAGGGGGGCCCATCTTCCAGCCTCCCTCTCTCCTTCAGAGGCTGTGAATGTCAGGGAGGGGAGTGGTACAGAAGACTGCAGATTTGCCAACCCTTGGCAGGAACCTCTCTATTTTACTTCGTTTTGAGGGCTGCTTCCACCAGGCTTTTCAGCTGGGCAAAGATAAAGGCGTAAAGCCTTGTCTCCAGGATTAAAACTAGGTTAGTCTGCACGCTTTTCATCAGAATAAGGTTTCTTTCTAAAAGGTAAAGAAGCAACTCTATTACTGTCGGCAATGAGAGAGAGAGAGAGAGAGAGGAGACAGAGACACAGAGAGAGACAGGCAGGTGGGAGGAGAAGGAAGGGAATAAATGAGCGTGCCCTGCAATGAACACTGAAAATTTAAGCATTCTTTCACAACCCAGTTCCACATCCAATTACCAAATAAGGAGAAGTCAGACTGTCCGTGTTTTTTCCCTCTGGGAGCATTTCGTTCCCTCTCTCTGCTGGGCAGAGCGTCTTCCAGAGAGCATGATGCGGCACTGTAAGTGGCCCAAGGGACTGCTCTGCTGAGCCTAAATCAAAAGTCACTAACTCTGTCTGATGGCTACTTGGCCGTCCTTGGGAAAGGAGCTCACAGCAGTGGACACCCAGCTCCTCGGCTCCCGCTAGCCCGAGCCCACTGACCAAGTCGGGGTGAGCTGGCCACTGTGCCATGGGCACTGAAGTGACCGGTGGATCCTGATTCATGCTGCCAGTCCTGGGGAGCCAGAGCTCCCGACTGCACAGTCCAGATGGGACCCACGGCCTGACACGCCCAGGCTGCAGAGTGAGCCGGAAGAGTTGGCTGTTTGGGAGTGTTGGACTGCCTAAGTCACCGCCCACAAGAGGCCCCCAGAATGTGTACTCTGAATCATGCAGACACACCGACAGGTAAGAACAGATGAGCCAACACTCTTGCTCCCTTCATCTCATAATACAATTTAAGTAATTTTATCTCAGAATGGACTGCAGGTTATATGCAATTATCTGGAAGACTATGTCTGATATATGTAAACCAAATTTAAATTACCGGCTTATGAAGGCATACAGTGAACAAATAACTAAGTAATGTAATTTAAACATTAAAATAAACAGGAATTACGGCAAGGGCTCTGAAGGGAAATGAAGGAGACAGAGAGTGAGAGTACCTGGGAGACATCACTTGGGGCAGGGCGAGGAGAAGTCATCAAATTCTGGAGGATGATGGGGGGAGGGAACTGCATAAAGACATGGGATGGCCGGTGGGAGGACTTGGAGGCAGGAAAGGGCTTGGTTTGTTAAGGACCAGAGAAAAGGGTCTGTTGTGGCTGGCATGCGGCAATCAGGAGGAGGGGGTTAAGACAGAAGAAACACACAATGAGACAGGGTGGGGGTGGAGGGGGGCGGGTCAGGGCACACAAGCTCTCTAGACCACAGCAAGAATGGATGGAAGGGGACCACCACACAGAGAAGTTTCCGAAGTCTGAGCTGTTCAAATGGAATGGGCTGCTTTGGTGGGCAGAGAAGTCCCCATTCCCTAAGCTCCTCTCTACTGTTCTCAAACATGTGATGCTAGATTCTTTGAGTCTAGGATTTGGCATCACAATTATCTTTATGACACGTTGTCTTGTTAGATTTGGCCCCTCCCTCCAGCCTGAGCAGCTTTGGCACACCTCCAATGTTCTCATCTGAAAGCCATGGATGGAAATTGCCGAAATGGGGCTGGCCACTACACCTGCCCTCTGACGGAGGCTACAGACCATACCTGGGGATGTAACTCAGGGTGTCCCAGCCTTCGACGGGCAGTCAATGACTTCACTACGTCTCCCATTCCTGAGGATGTATGAGGTCTGTGTGGCTACATTACAGAGTAGAGCACACATTCCAGAGTTGGTGGGTATTTAGGAAAACATATCTTTTTTTTTCTGCCATATCCTGAGACATCACACAGTTCTAGGCATTGAACTACTCACTGCATTTACGTACACTGTATGATTTAATCCCGTAAGAACTAAATGCAGTGGGTATTATCATCCCCATGTAACAACAGAAGAGTAAAATGAAACACAAGCAGATGAGGATGTGGCCACCCAGCAGCATCTCGCTAGACAGAGCGCTGTGCGTGAGTCCCTTTCTTCTGGACCTGTGCTGAGGGGACACCTGTGCCAGCCCCGCCGGGCCCCAGCTTAGAGGAACTTGTCTTCACGGAGAGTCAGGATGTATATCTGGGGAAGGCAAATTTCTTTTTTCAGCAGTATTTAAATAAGACAACTTTTATTACAAGGGACCTATGTCCAATCTCTTTATGCCAACAAAACACTTCTGAAAATGCCCAGTGTGCCCGGCACCCTTTCAGCAGCTGCTTCATCATTTGGGCCCTGGAAGATGTGATGAAATACACAAAGCCACCCATCCACTATCATCCAGGAAGAAAGGTGTGTGGCAACCGCTGGGCACTGGGCCCCTTTGGGACCCTGAATTGATTTTTGCTACCATTCAAATGTTTCTTTTTAAGGAAGGGAAAAATAAAAAACCCTAGCATTTTGAAGAAATGCTTACCTTAAGCACTGACGCACAGCAGGAAAACCCGTTCTTCATGGAAAACGCAGAGCAGCCAACCACATATCAATAGGTGTGCACAGAGGCCACCTCCGTTTCCCCTGCTGGGAACCACCAGGAGCTGGGCGCACTCTGCTCCAGTACCTCATTCTCCTGAGTGCTGCGGGTGCTTAGGATTTTGTTTTATTTACAGAATCAGAGAAATGGAATTCACCGCAAAATAAAACATGCTAGCGTGTTTTTTTAAAATGATCTGAAAATACAAAAGGGCAAGAGAAGGAAGCTGCTACATGTGCCCAACAAGACCCACACAGGCCCACGACAGTGTTGATGGAGCTGCTTGGGAGGGTTCTCGCTGCCCCTACGGAAGACGCCCCCATGGAAGAGCGGAAGTCCCAGGAAAAAGGGCCTTGGCAAAAGGTCTCACAGTCTCCTCCTATGTGAGCTATGACAGATGAGGAATGGGATGGCTCTCCGTGATTCTCAAAGCGTCATCCTCAGATCACCTGCATCAGATGGATATGCGGTGCAAGGGGCAGCCTGCTGGTGTAAGGTGAAGGTGCCTGGGCTCCAGCCAGCCCACTGAATGGTACTCTCTGAGGACGAAGCCCAGGAGTTTGCTTTATTTGATAAGTGACTCGTGTGATGTTTAGACAGACTAACGTCCAAGGACTGTCAGTGTTGCTTTTCTTGAATGGGCACTGTGCTGATTTTTTGTCCACTGGTATCAACAATGGTACCACAGGTACCAATGGTACCCTTCATCCTCATCATCCTTCTCCGCACTTCTAGTTACATGTTTGCTGACTTGATCCTTCCACCAACTTTATGATGCAGGTGCACTGGGATCCCCATGTTTTAGAAGAGTGAATGAAAGCACAGAGAGGTTGAATAGCTTACCCAGTGTCACACAGCCCGGATTGAAATCCAGGCAGAGTCCCACTAAAGAGTCCACATTCCCAACCCCAGACAGGTGATTTCATATTAATGCCTTGGCTTCTTAGAATGTGGCCACATTCTCCACGTCCACTCCTCTAGCAAAAACCTCTTCCTCCAAGACTAGCATTCCTGCCTCTGGGCACCCCTTCCGTACCCCCATGCAGTAGAACACCTGCTTCTACTGCATGAGAGAGGAAAAATGGGGACACAGGCACATAGCAAAGCTGCAGGCTTGCCTCTCAACCATACCCCCGACACCGCGACATGTGCCACCTGTTAGTATTGGCATTAAAACCACAGTTCTTGGGTTAATAAAAGTAACGGTAGCCCATAAAATCCACTGGCATTGAATTGACCTGTCAATTAAACTAAAAATTCATGCCAGATTTTTTAGACATGAGGTGAAAGTTCCTCTCATTTACCAATCAGAGCAGCTCGGAGTAAAAGGCTGACCCAGGCCACTTGCCAGTGACCTCCTGGCACAGGACCAGGCCTATCACCATGCTTTGCAATGCCCAGGACAGTGCAAAAACTTGATAGATGTTTGTTGAGTGAATGAATGGATTCTGTGTGGCCACATGTCATTTCCTGTTATTAGTAGAAACATCAGTGCCCAGGGAGCAAGTTTACTCTCCTTACCAAGCCAGGGGTCTGGCCATGCTATGGGGCGCCATACCTTTGCTTGGCAATTGGGAATGTGCTCATTCACATGATGAAGCCTCATTCATGTAGTGCTTTTACCTGAAGCAGACCTCAAACCTTTGAGTTGTCTGGTCCATCCTGCCATAGTGCTGGGAATTGGGAATTATTATCACCTTCATTGTGTATGCAAATCCAGGAGAACAGAAGGAAGGTTAAGGACTTACCCAGGCTCACTACATGTGAGCCATTCACCCAACCTCAGAAGCGGGTTCTCTAACTCAGAGGCTGGCCCTGTTCTGTCCTGGGGGCCTTCCTGCTTTCTTTGACTTGAATGCCACTTGCTTCGGTGCCCATCTGGAGCCCTGGTCACTTATGCATTTCCTGGTATCTGGTATCTTTCATTCCCCACCCAGTACATTTCCTGTGTGACAATTACTCCATCAGCCACTCCAAGCAGGAGGGTTTAAAAGAAGGGCCACTACTTTCCACGAGTACAATTATTTATGTGCACAAATAATTGTGCAGTAATCGGCTAATGAAGAGTGCAATCGGCTGCATGTGGGCATAATTAGCCACTTGCCCCTCATTTGGAGGGTGTAATTATCAAAGCAGGCAATTTTATATCTGTGGATAATTGTACATGCAGAAGAGAATGATGGGTAGGATATTCAGTCCCTCATTACTTTTCGTGTCATTATTTCTAGAAAAGCATTTTAAGGTAAAGGTAACTTACTGATTTCCATTGTCTGCTTGGATCAGCCATCAGATCCAGGTGTGGGGTGAGGCAGAGAGCAGGGCCTAGGGAAGAATGAGCCAGGATCTTGGGTGCTAAGTGGAAATCTGATCTTCTGTGCCAGAAAAACCCCAGCAACCAATTACCCTGGACATTACACGCAGGCCCACCTAGTGGCCAGCCATCTGCCTCCACAGATGATGAGGCTCGATGTTTATCCCTCTCCCCTATTGTGCATCGTTCCTGTTTTAGCAGTCTTAACGTTTTCCTCACTTTGTGGCTTTATAATCTCAGAAACGCCAGTTGGCTTGGCACAGTAAGTGATTCTGTTCGCGGCTGGAAGTGGGTCATTTAACGTGCTTTAACAATACCTTTAACTAGTCATTCATCTGGGGATGTACATAGAAGAATAAATTGGGAACACGTTTCTTTGTGGTTTTTCTGAAACCGTAGATGGCAGAGACTTCACAGTCTCTGCTGTGCCCCCTGCATTCCGGTTTAAACAGCTCTGCAAAACTTTTCCCACTCTCCCACTCAATCACACAAAAATACACTTGCGAACAGCCGAGCCTAAAAATACATGTCACATGCGAGCACAAGGGAAATTATTTCTTAACATGAATTGACTCTTTAGCAATATGCAAGCTGAGTAATTTTTTTAAAAGAAACCCCAAATCTCCTATTTTGCCACCCTTCATCTCCATCACAGTATTTTCTCTGGGAGGGGGTGGGCAGTATGCAGTGGGTGGGGGACTGTCTTTTTGGCATGAAAAAATCCTGTGATCCAGGCTGGGTTCTGCCACCTGCCAGATGTGTGACCTTGGATAAAGCATTTAAACTTTCTCAGTTTCCTCACCTATAAAATGGGTTGCTCTGGAGATTAAATTGAATGCATGTAGAGGACTTAACACAATGCCAGGCCCACTGTTAGGGCTCAAATAAGTGTCCCTAATAGTAAGAGCCTCATCTTTTCATCTATAGCATCCCGTCTCTGTACCAGTCACATGACACTATATTACCCGAGGACAGACCTTGTTTCTCCACTAAACAGACAGGAATGTTATCTTACTCATCTCTATAACCCACAAAGCATTGTGCCCATAGAAGAGGCTCAGTGACTGGCAATGAATGATGGCCCGCAATGTCACACGACATCTCACTCTGACATCTGCTGACCTCCAGCACAATGCCACACTTCCTTTGATACCTTCCAGACCTGGACCATAAACTCTCCTCCACCCCTTCCTCCATGGTCACTCTCATAGATATGAGGTCCTTTCTGATCTCCATCTCCATGACCTGTGCGGTCGCTCCACGCCAGCCACTCCTTAGACTTCATCATCTCTCAGACCTGAGGCACCTCAAGATCTTGAGTTTTCCTTGACCTTGTTGATTTCACATTCCTGACCTTGCACCTTGCTGGGGACCAATTGTGCGCATCTCTTCTCATCTCTTCTTTCAGTAATTTCACACTGGTAGCTTGAAACCAACCCTGGCGGGACTCCGCACCACGAAAATTAGCAAATGCTACAAATCAAGGCTTGCCCCCACCCCATAGGAGAACCAGTTGTTGACCATCACTCAGTATAACACTGCCTATGTTTACAGAGACCTATTTTATAAGCCCTGACCCTTTCACGCCTACTCCCCAACACCCCCTATTGATTTCATTTATCTTCCAATTTTTACCCCAAAGTCAGCTCTCACAACAGAATGTGTAATATTATCCTTCTGGTTTCTACTTATAGGTAACCCGAGCGTTCTCTTTTTCTGACCCTATCTATTCCTCCTCTTATCCATCTCTCCCTGACTCCTAATACACTCCCCACAGCTGATATTCTTAACCTTCAGCTCCTGATGCCTGTGTAATAGGCAATGTTTTAAATACAATTGGCTACTGTCTGTCTGTATTTAATGTTCTGATAGTCACGTTATCTCTTTAAGAGAGGGAGGGAGGGAGAAAGAGAAAAAGAGAGAGAGAGAGAGAGAGACCATACGCAGGTCTTTTAATGGCTTGCCCATCAGCCCCTTCAGAATTCTTTAACCCAGTTTTAATACTAATGTAGCCCTGCAGGCAGTGACTTTCATGTGACATTTGATGCTTTTTAGACTCACTTCAAAATGGAATTCTTTATTGTGCATCACCGCACAACTCTCTTAATGCGCCTCAGCCTTGAAGTGTTTACCAAAACTGATATAGCCCTTTCCTGGAAGAAGCAAATCATAAATATTGCCCCTCTGAAAATTAAAAATCTACAGTGAAGCGCTCACCACGACAGTGATGTATCTCAAGGTTGTTGAGATGCTGTACCCACAACAGACATGCTCGGTGTTCCCCCGCTGAATGTTCCCTGAACCCAGGCCTGGCCCGGAGGGGCTGGAGGGAAGGGAAAGGTTAAAGGGAGGCAAGGCAGGAAGGGGAAGGTGTGGGATGGAATGAAAGAGTTATGACGAAGGCCCTGCGGCACGGCTCTGCGTGACTGTGCTCACGTGACCAAGTGAGAGCCTGCAAGCTGAGCTGCGCGCATTTGGCCTGCACAGTCCTTTTGGAAATCTGAGAGATTTTACACAAAAGTTGAGATTTCTGGCTTTTCCCGAGAAATCGTCAGTATTGGCCGCACTCGGCCGGCACATCTCCATGGGAACACAATTGTCTGGAAATGAGGAGCAGCTGCCCCTCTGAAACAGACACGCACTCTCCAGCTGGAAGCTGCCCGCACCCCCTCCCACCCACCCGTAATTGTTTTATATCCAGCCAGAATCACTCATTTATGTTGTCAGCAGGGCCTCTGCAGGCATTTGAGTCGGTGACTTCTAGCCTAAAGGAAGCCCTGGAGCTTACCCACATCTAAAATTTTCCCCAAAGTGATGGTCTATAGAATATGGTGGAATCTCAGTATTTTATTCATCTCTGAACCTTCCTCAGGGCCTTAAACAAAGTATGTGCTAGGTTCACCAGAATTAGATGGACTAAACATCTGAGTGAGAAAGGCCCTCAGTGGCCTCGCTAAAACTCAGGCATGCTGGTGCTGCTGGGACATGAGCCACAGAATGTCACTCACTACACGCCAGGCTTTGTTCTCTCGGCAGGGCAGGGGACGTCCCTTCTGGGGGTGTGTGTGTAGGACACGCAGTTAGAACCAGTGGCTGAGGGAAGCTCCTTTTATCACACAAATTTATCACTGGGTCAGGATTTCGGTGCTGAGTAAAAGGCCCCGAACACTAATTAGTTGCTCGATCCATGGTTTTCCACTGTGGGCATGTTTCCTCATCAGAAAAGCAAGGGTTCAGTGGGAGAGTGGACATGGCGCGGGATTGCATGCTGGCTTCCCCCCACAGCGGGGCTGGTAGGACTCGAGTAAATCCCAGCACCTTCACGGTGCATGTCTTTATCACTGAGCTTGCTAACAACTTTAATTTTTTACATTTCTATATTCCAAGAAAATAATCAACTTTATATTTCTGATGTAGAAGTCAGTGGGAGGCTGTAAGAACGCTACTGTGTCCCCATCTTGACTTGTTCTTTATAGAATCTGGTTGAGGTTGGTTAGGGCTCTGTGACAGCTCGTCTTCCTGAGCCGGTACCTTCAGCCCAGACAGAGGACAAGCAAAATTCCTGCGCAGAGATTAATGAAGACTTGTGTCACACAGCCTCCAAAGCATCTTCCTGCTCTCAAAGTCATGCGCTAACTCTCATACTAATTAGAGCGGAACAAAATGGGTGCCTTCTCTTTTTGGTAGAAAATTCAAAACCAAGAAACTGTTTCTCCCTCTTTTGATATAACCTGACACCACTCTGCATACCAAGCATCTCCATATTGAAATGTAGGATAAAGAAAACACCAAGGTGCTAATGGAATTCACATCCCCTCTTCTCCCAGAAACCAGAAAAAAATGGAACAAAGTCATTCTTAGAATTAAAGAACCCAAATGGACCCCTTCTCAAATGAAAATCCTTTTTTAAACATCAGTAACTGTTGCAAGTCAGATCTGATGCTCAGCGTTGCCATGTACAAACTGTTCCTGTGGAGGAAGTTCCTAAAAAGAAAGCAAGAATATGATCTTAGCAAAAAACGTGTTTATCCCCTAACTAATCCTACAAAATCTGTGAGGGTTTAATTAAAGACTGCTAGCAGCACGGATATCAAGTCTCCACAAATGAGCAAAGATGAAGACAGGGATGGCACGTTCAGATAACTTCAAAGCTCTTGAAGCATGGAAACTACATAAGTGTACTTTTAAAATCGTATTACATCGTGGTGACACAAACCTATAACTCTTAAATCAATCTTTAATAGTAGCTACTACTTGTCAAGTACCTATTCCACACCAGATGCTATTCTCAACACTTTTTTATGGTGTTTATCCTTCACTGCATGCCTTCCATGTTCCATCATTGGGATTTGAATCCCAGTCTAACTCATCCAAAGCCTATGCTTTAAATAATGATATGCACTTATGCAAGATTATGAATTTGACAATAAACACAGCTTTGACTGCATCTTATACTGTCCTTGTTATTTTCTAAATAGTTTATTACCGTTTCTATGCCTTTCTTTTCAGACGTATTTCTTAAGGTCTTAAATTTTCTAAATGAATAATTGGAAGTTGTTATACTGTTAAATTATTAGATGTTGTTGGTTATCATATTCATCTTGACTATTTCCTCAATACTGCCTGTCAAAAATCTGCTTTTTGTAGTTAGACATTCTGCCGCCACTTTTATTTCATTCTGTACAGGAAAATTAATGGATGGGAGTAGGTAGTTATGAGACGACGAAAGGATGTGAGGTTCAAACCAGCTAAACAATAAAGACCACAGTGGTGTTTGTGTTGATGAAGAAATGTGCAAAATAAAAGATTTTAGAGGAAGTTAGCATGGCAAGATTTTAAGAGTTCCCAGGTTTTCAAGTAGCTCTTAACAGCTGTTTATAAAAGTACAAATGCACTTTATTTAATTATTCATGTGCTTAATTGTGAAAAGCAATTCATGTTTCTCCATTATATCACCTAATAGGTCCCATATCAAACCCCTGAAAAGGGCGATTGATTAAAGTCAATGACATTTACCTCATGGCCATTACTTAATTGTACTTTTCTATATATTGTTGGTATTTGTCTGTTCTCTTTTCTGTCTCTCTACTTCCCCAGTGAGCAATTTAAGGAAGGCTACTGAGTTTACTTATCTCAGCACCCCCTGTGTCCAGCACAATGCCTAACCCAGAATCAACACTTAGTCAAGTCTCACTGAATGAATGCAGACACTGCCTGGATGTCCTTGCGAACGAACACTGGGTTGGATCCCAAGAACTACTACTGGCCCGTGTCCAGCACAACTTTTCCAAGCCCTACTGAACACTAAGTGTTAATGCCCTCACCTGGAGGTGGGTCAGTTTCCCTAGCCCTGGCCTGACTGACTTCCGGCCTCCTCCTCTCCTCCATCAATGTCTTAGCAGGCCCCGTGTGCAACTGCATGAATTACAATACTAACTGTCCAGCTGCTCTGAAGACAGCCTCGACAAGGAGTTGCCTCAACACTGGGAAGGGTGCAAAGCGAGAAGCATGAGGTCAAACTGGGAAGATAGACGGGGGGTAGTCAATGAAAAAGAGAACTTGAAAAAGTCCCTCTAATTTGCCAATGAGGTTGGAGGTCATTGGCAAATGGAAGTGAGAAAATAGAGACAGAGGGTATCCAGATTTGCTAGAAACCGAGAGAGGGAGAGAGGGGGAGAGAGATAGAGAGAGAGAGAAAGAAATAGGATTGTAGCTAGTGGGAAAACCAGGGTCAAGGAAGATTTTGTTTTGGCTTTCCCTTTGTTTTAAATTCTTGGTAACAGTGCAGAGACAAAATCTAGACAAAAAGCCAAAATTGAGTCCCTCACCCTCAGAACTCACACTGAAAGGAGGCCACGATAATTTAAAAAGCGCTGTAAGTCAGCCACGGCGTAACCTTCAAAGATTACAAGGAGTCAGGAGGAGACGCAAAGGCCTTGGAGAATGTGACTGTGCCACTAAATGTCATTTTGACAGTTTCTTTCTTGGAGGTACATTTAAGATGATTTGAGTTGTCATTTCCTCTAGGAAGAGCTCACTTTAATTATACAAATATTGAATATTTTTCAAGGATAAAACTGGTAAAGAATTTGCTTTGAAGTCTTCAGCCTTCAAACACTATTATGTGAAATCCTCATTGGAGAAACAGTGAGGAGTATGGAAATAAGGGGCCGGCCTCATAAATGAGGAACTGTGAATGTTAATGGTGCAGTTTCACCGTGAACCTTTTAAAGGGCCAACGGAGAGTCTTTATTATTTCAAATATCACAGCTGTGAGGGCTCCCCTAAGGGGAATAGTGATAAATATTGATAAAATGCCTATAAAGACAGCAAGGCAAAAATAAGCCTAAAGTTTGACTTGGCTGTTTTAAAAGCGGCCTAACCTTTCATTTAATTGCCTTTTCGCAGCAAACCAGAAATAAGATCTGAATGCAAAATGTGCTGGTTACTCCTGAACATGCTCGGAAATATCTGCTATAAGGGGATTTAAAGTGCAACTGCTTTGCTCTCCACTTGAATGCAACCGACTGGGGAAAAATCGAATTTTAGTCTGCTACTGGACTGTGGCGGTGTGTCTCTGCAGGGTGGGGGTGGGGGTGGAGGAGAATCCAAAGAGGTGCAGCTTTGTGATGAGCAGCCTGGAACAGTGGAAGGAGCAAGGCATGAATTCAAACCCAGCCCTTCCATTGTGTAGCTGAGTGAGCCTGCAGAAGTTACTAAAGCTTTCCTCAACCTTGTTCTTCTCTTCTGTTAAATGGTTCTGCATTAATATTTAACTTAGAGACCTATAGATGGGATTAATAGACACAATTCATTCATTCAACAAGCACTTATTGAGCAATATAGCAGTGAACAAAACAGGCTGATGTTTTAGTGCAGGAAGACAGGCAGCATAGAAAAACGAGTAAGTCCATTGCAAGTGAGGTGGAGAGAGGGAAGGAGGTGTCGCAGGCTGAGCTGTTCCTGCACGGCAGCAACGTGTCCCATCCATCCCACAGGCTCTTACTGCAGTGTGACTCGGACCCTTCTCCAATGCAGAGTTGGGTTATTTGTTTCCTCCCCTTGAAACTAGATGGTGTTTTGGGAGATTTCAACCAATAGAGTATACACAACAGTGAGGCTATATGAATTCCGAAGCTAGATCATATGAAATAATGCAGGTTCTACCACCTTTGAAGCCTCAGCCACCATAGAAGCACCCCACTGCCCTGAGGCCGCCACACTGCGAGATAGTTCAGACCACACGGAGAGGCCACATGGAGGGCCCCGAGACCTCTGTATGTAAAGAGAGAGAGATGCAACCAGCCCCTGCATTGTTCTGATTCTAGCCACCCTCTGACTACAACCACATGAGAGATTCAGAAGCCAGAGCCGACACCCAGCTGACCCCTTCTAGAATTCGTGGCCCTCAGAGAGCAGGAGAAATAAAATGTTTGATGCTGCTTCACCCCACTAGTCTCAGGGGAGATTTGTTACACAGCAATAGCTAACTAGAGCAGTGGAAAAGAGGAATAGAAAGCACCCTTTTACAGAAGGGAGAGAGTGAAGACTTCACTGAGACATTTGACCAATGAATATGGGGAGGGAGGGCATGAAGGAAGACATTTGAGTGAGGGTTGGAGGGGAGATTCCCCAGGCAAAGAGTGTGCCTGATGTACCCAAGGAACATCAAAAGACCAAGCAAGTGAGGGAGGGAGAGCTAGGAACAGCAGGTGAAGTCAAAGACCAAGTGGACTGGGGTCTTGCAGGCCATTGTAAAGACCAGTTTTTACTCTGAGCTGAGAAGCTACTGGAAGGTTTTGATCAGAGCAATGACAGGTACGATGTATGTTTTAATAGGAACACTCTGGACGCTCTGCAAACACCCCTATCTTGATTATTACTTTCATTACAGCATTTCTATAACAAGCAAAGGTCAGTTTAGTCAGGTTAACTAATTTACCCTAATTCACTAAGTTGCTAATGGCAGAGATGGGATGCGAACCCACGTTACCTTTTTCAAGTCCTAAGAGAAAGTTTTACAGAAACTTAGCGCCCTCCCATAACTTTAGGGCTTGAAGTTGCCGTCACCTGAGTTCTTGTGCTGACCCCTTTTGTAGGTGAGGTAAAGCACAGTATGTATAATAGTTACAAGCTTGGATTCAGGAGCTGGCCCAAATTCAAGTCCTGGCCTTACCACCCATGAGCTGTGTGACATTGGGTAAGTTACTTAACCTCAACTGCAAAATGAGGTCCTTCAGGTTGAAGGGACCTGATGAGGGTAAACAGACAAGCATCGCAGGCACTCAGCCCGGCATCTAGCACGTTAAGCACTCGGCCACATTACGTTGATCATAAGCACAGGTACCCAGGGTCCCCAAAATGTTGCCTCCCTCAACTCTACATTCCCAAAACTCACCACCCTTCCCTCAAACCCCGATCCCCTGCCACCTCCACCCATATTCTTTTCCTTTTTGGCTCAGTAGCACCTTCCCTCGTGCTCCCCTGGGGGGAACTTCTATCTCATACTCTGTGCTGGGGAATTCTACTTTATCCCTCCCTGTGCTTTCTAACTTCTCTGCACTCTGACCACTTCACTGAATCTGCCTAGGATCCGAGGGGACCTTAGGGGACCTAGTCTACCCCTTCCAGACTCTCCTTCTACCTGTTCCATACTGACAACTGCTCTCCCAGACACCATTCTCCTCTACCTCCGGACCCCTTTCTCATCTTCCTGGATGCCCCAGATCCTGGTTCCTGGTCTTCTTCTCTGTCATGCTGGAGGATTTCTAACATCCCTGTTTGTCATGTTCCCCACACACTGGGCTCAGAGTTCGTCAGAGTCTCCATTTCCCAGCACCTTTACCTTGGCCTCCTGGCAGTCACATCACAGGCATGACTGGTATTGTTCTTGTGGTTTCTCTGAGCTGTTTTACCTCTGTGGTTGTGTTAGTCCATGTGGGCTGCTAGAACACAATACCATGGACTAGATGGATGCCTTACAAACAACAGAAATGTATTACTCACAATTCTAGAGGTGAAGATGTCTAAGATCAAGGTATCTTCTGAGAGCCTACTTCCTGGCTCGTAGACAACTGTCTTCTCACTGAGCCTTAACATGGCAGAAGGGGTGAGGGAGCTCTCTAAAGTCCCTTTTCTAAGGGTGCCGGTCCATCCATGATCTAATCACCTCCCAAATGTCCCACCTCCAGATACATCACACTGGGGATTAGGTTTCAACATGTGAATTGGGAGGGACACATTGAGTCTGTAGCAGTGGATCACAGGATGAAGGAGCACGGGCCTAAGAATCCAAAGCTCTGACATTGCTGCTAATGGACTTGGTGACTTGAGAAAATCACTCTTCCTTTCAGAGTCTTGGTTTTCTTCACTGGGGATCCTGGAGCTGAGACATTGATCTCAGAGCCTGGGTCCAGGCTTATCTGTGTGGCCTTGAGCAAACCATCTCGCCTTTCTGGGCTTTCTTTCCTTATCTGTAAATCGAGGAGAGGAGCCTGGAGTGGGATGGTCTTTAATGGTTCCTACAAGCATAAAAACTTTCTGTTCTTGCAGACTGAAATCCTAATTTGAATCCACTCTCTTCCCTCCTAGTCTCCCTCTTCCTCACTCTGACCAGAGCAATAATTTGTGCTTGTCATGGTCCACAGTCTTCATCTTGGCCCTTTCCACCCTCTCCCCATTGCCTGTGCTGAACCCTACCAGCCCACTGGCCATTTCCCAGGTATCCATGTCCTCTTCCCCTCTGCTTTTGTTCTCGCTATAACCTTAGTGTGGGGACCTTGCCCTCCAACACAGCTGTGAGTCCTCCTTTATAATGCAGAGCAGGACCACCTCCCTGGAAGTGTCTCTTAATACCCTTGTCCCACCACCTTCTAGCCATCTTCATAGCTTTCTGTTTATCTCTGTCATAGCCCTTATGCCACGATATTGTCTATTCAACTTTGAGGCCTAGGATGGCACCACTTGTTTTATATTCCCAGCTCCTAAAACAGGGCATGGCCCAGGGCACTGGGTGACCTGCTACTGCATGAATGACGAGATCCCAGCACACCAACCAGGGTACCTGTGCCAATGGGACGTGCGTTTGCATACTCAAGAAAGGCCAAACTTAAAATCTCTGTTCTCTTATTTAAAAGGCAAACTTTTCTTTTTTTTCTTTCCATTTTATGTTTTATTGATGGTGACATAGAGTAAAAATCTAATATACATTAATTACCCATAGTCCTTTATAAATATTTAAAGTTCTTTTACACAAGCACAATCATAATGCAGTCATGCTATAAACTAAAATTTTAGAAGACAGTTTTAAAAATAAAATATATTAGCCCTGGTCGGGTGGCTCAGATAGCTGGAGCATTGTCCTGATATGCCAAGTTTGCAGGATTGATCCCCGGTCAGGGCACACACAGGAGTCAACCAATGAATGCATGAATAAGTGGAACAACAAATCAATGTTTTCTCTCTCTCTCTCTCTCTCTCTCAAATCAATTGTAAAAAATTTAAAAAATGCATTAAAGATATAATTCATGATGAGATATTAAGGTAGGTTTTAACTCTGACTTTAAATATTCTCATTATAATCAAGTGTAGACCTTTACCAAGAAGTCAGCCATTCTGGGGACCCTTCTGAGGATTTATTTTCATATGATTAAAAAGGCATAGACTTTCAGTGAGCCCTCTCCTTTGGAACCCCTGACCAGGACATCACGCTCTGCAGCTCCAGTGTTGACCCCACCTCCCCTCCCACACCAGCCCTTGTTTGTGCCCTTTCTTTAAAGAGGCCTTGTCTTCCAGACCTTGGAACCTTCTCCCACCTCTGCCATGTCCTTGTCTCATTCTGTGTTTCCTCTTCCCTGAACTTCCCTGCTGGCTTTCCAATGGGTCCCTGGTTCTCCTCTGTTAGACGTGATTATACCTTGCAGATCAGTCTTCCAAAAGTCCGATCCTCACGGTGTCATTCTTCTTTTTAAAAAGTCTTCACTGCCTGCTGAATAAGATTGAAACTCCTCCAGCTCTCGTTCAAGCCTTTATGGCCTCATTCTCATCTCACTTTCCTAGATCGATGGCCCATTAGTGACAGGCAAAAACCGTTGTCTTCAAAGTTGAGGGACTTCAGTTGGGTCTTGAAAGATGGATGGAATTCAGATTGGGCTTGTGGTCAGAGCTACGAAGATGTGAAGATTCTTTTTTTTCCTCCAATGTTCAGTTTCCTTTAATGACCCCCATCTCCCTGACGGACAGGTATAAGCAGCTAGAGAATGGCAGAAGATGTTTACTTGAAGATCTTTCCCTGGTTGAAGGCTTTGCCCACATGCTGGAAGGCCCCCTCCCAGCAAAAGTCCTTGGCGGCTGGGTCTCCTTGCTGCCAGGATGCAGTTTTCACCACATATATGAATCGTAGTCCACCTGCCAACCTGGACTCATCAGGAAGGCAAGTTCCTGGCCTCAGAAGACCCAGACGTAGAGCTGCTATTGCTGGTTCCAAAGAGGAGGACACTGGCAAAGGCATTCTTCTGCAGCTTGTCCAATCTCTGGAACATTCCAGGAATGAGTTTGCACCTCATGAAGGTCCGGGTGAGTTCTTTGGGGAAGCCATCCTTATCAAAGTGCTCCCAAAACTATGGCAAAGCTGCAGAGAGTATATCCTCATCACAGCACTTGCACTTAAACTCTTTCAGCACAAAGGTAGTCCTGGGCAGGTGAGCAAAGGCCTCCTTGGCCTCGGGCTCAGCAGCCAGAGCCCACTCACATTTGTCCATCTCCTTGGGAGCGGGAGCCGAAGTTGTGAAGATCCTTAATGACACTTTTGTCACTTATCATTTCAGTGACCTGGACAGCCACTTCATTTAATTTTCCTAAGTTCTATTAGGGCAGAAGAGCAGAGAAAAGCTTCCATTTGACGATATCCTTGCCTTTATGTAGTTCATTTCTTTGATCAACCAAGTCTAATCGGATATAGGGTATAGGATATGGGACAGTAGGGTAAAATTTACTTGCTTATTTGTTTGTTTTCTCCCAAGAGACATTTGTTGTACAGGTGATAACAGAAAATCTCCTTGAAGAAAATCTTCTTTGCCTCAATAAGGAGTTTTCTGGTGGTTCTGTGGCTTATAAAAATGCAGGCCAGTAGGGACCTACTATCCTTAGGTTACGTAATGTGGTATTTTGCCTCTTAGTATGAGTTGCTTCCAGCTATAAATAACTTTGGGAAAGGGGAAGTATACTTATTTTTTTTTAAGTATAGGCACTGTTATGAGTTGAATTGTGTCCTCCCAAAAGATATATTGAAATCCTAACATCCAGTACCTCAGAATGTGACCTTATTTGGAAATAGGGTCATTGCAGATGTAATTAGTTAAAATGAGGTCATCCTGGAGTAGGGCGGGCCCTTAATCCAATATAACTGGTATCTTTATACAAGTGGAGGAGAGGCCCAGAGACACAGACAGACCAGGGGAGAACACCATGATGAACAGATGATGGAGGTGGAGACTGAAGTTCTGCAAGCCAAGGAATTCTAAGGATTGCTGGCAAACCACCAGAAGCTAGGGAGGGGCAAGGAAGAATTCTCCTCTGCAGATTTCAGGGGCAGCATGGCTCTGCCAACACCTTGATTTTGAACTTCTGGCCTCCAGAACTGTGTGAGAATACATGCCAGTTGTTTTCAGCCATCCAAATTTGTGGTGTTTTGCTATGGCAACCCTAGGGGCCCTCTGGAAGTCAAGGAATTCTGACCCTGCTCCCTAGATTGTATATACTCCCTGTAAAGTTGAAAAAAGTAAAAATATCCCTGAAATAAGATACCTTGAAAAAAGAGAGTGTCAGGAATGGTGATCCAGCTCTCCCAGAGCTCTGGAGGTGGGCTGGTTCCAGTCCCGCATGTGGTTTGATCTGGAGGCTCCTCTATTTTCAGACACTGCAGCACAGTCAAGGGTCTTTGGAAGCAAAGGGCTGGCCATGGGTATAGGAATTAAAAAGGTCTGTTACCCAGGACTAACAATCAGCTGGTGTTCTCTATAGCTCTATCAGTTGTGTATGGCTGATTATTGAATGCCCATGCGATACCAACATTGAAATATTTAGATATCATGCCTACTGCGTTTTGTGAGTTAAACATACAGCCCAACTGCAGCCTGAACAGGTACCTGGCCTGCCAGAGGTACCACTATTGTGTGCACAGATCTACATGGGACCAGTTTTCAAAAGTGACATTAAGCAGATGACAATGGCTCTCGTTCTTTCTTTCCTTCCCTTATATTTGCAGAGAAGACCAATGTCTCACAGACCAAGTAAGTTCCTGGACTGAGAAAAGGAAGTTTTCAAGATGTTATTGGACTTCCTGCTGAGAGGGGGAAAGTGGGAATTCAAGTAATTGATTAGAAAAATAAAAGATTTTATTCTGTTTGTATCCCATGTGGAAAAAGGAGGTCGTAATGGCAAACACAGGACACAACGAACAACAGCGCTATCTCTGTGCTTGGCCGTGAAGGATGAAGTGTTCCAGCAATGAGAGATGAGAAACTCTATTATTGGAAGGTTCCAAAGAGATTTTCTGAGACCTGTGGTCCAGTTGGTTGAACCAAATCTCTGAATGGACTTCAAATAAAATCTCCTTTCTACAGAAGCGAAGCTATTACTCAGAATCGACCAAGAGCCAAAGAGCCACATTTCAGCAATGGAATCTGGTCAGCTGTCCCCATGCAGAACCGATTTCGGAAAAACCTTCATTTTCTCTGCAACAGCTTGTTATCAGCTATACGTTCTGCTTGGAAAAGGCCAAGTGATGCTCACAGCCCCACATTACGCGGATGCAGCGTGGATGCAAGATGCAATAGCTCACTCTCCCATGAGCGAGACGGACAAGCGAGCAAAAAGTAATGAAAGGAGTCGTTTGCATCTCGTGAATACTCAAGATGGGCACAGCAGTGCTTTGCTATTCATGCCACCTGCCTCTGCCATGTTCTCAGTGGGATCTGTTGAGGCGATGGCCCCGTGGATTTTCTGTGTTAGAGTAGGAGCTGTGCGTGTACGTAATGATACACACTCAGCCAGTGCTCAGAGAACACTGACTGTTGATGCTAGTGAATGTATAAAGGGGGATTTGAATGGGTTCTTAGAGTCCTCGGGGTGGTGGGAAACAAACGTGATGTTCCTGCGCTCAAGGAAAGAACACAACTCTGGGAGAGTGTCCAATGTGAAGAGTCACAGGCTGGAAATCAGAGTCCTGTAACAAGCACCTGGTGATTTATGCTCTATTTCTTTGCCATGTGTCCCTGTTTAAGTCACTGATGATCTGAGTTTTTCCATCTCTTTAATGAACACAGCAGCCCTTCTCTTCAGGGGTATGAAAAGCCTTAATGAGTTCATGTCTCCTACGTGAATGAGAAATAAAGGTGCAAAAAAAGTTAACTGAATACAAAGGAAAGAAGGATTATTACCACCCATGCTATTTCCTTGGGTAGTACTAAGGAAGAAAGTACGCTTTTTATACATAGGATTCTTATTTTCTTATTTACCCCTGCTTTTCACGTTCCTCTTTTTCTTTTCTCTGGATCTCTTTTACGTGAATACACACAAAAGGTTGTACAGTTGTTGTTTTTTTTTCTTTTTGTCAGGGACTCATACAGACCCCTTCAGGGCAAGACCAGAAGAAAACAGATTTGTTCATCCATTGCTTTCTACAGGTAAGGCACTGTTAGCTACTATGGAAGGTGGGAAGTTATTTAGAGCACCACTTTGCCTTCAGGGAGCCTAAAACTCCCGAGGGCACGTAAGGACATAAGGCATGAATACAAATAACAAAACCAAGCGAGTATTTTAGTTAAGTGCCAAAAAGATTCATGAAACCAAGTTCATAGACTTTTCAGAAAAAGGAAAGCTCTTCTTGAACACCGAGCTACCTTTAAAAGTTAGATGCGGAATTCAACCTGGGAAGATGAGAGCAGGACATTCCAGGGAAAGGCAATGGTATGTGCGAAGGCCTGCAGGGGTGGCATACTGGATTTCCCATGGTGACAACTGGTACTCTGATTTGGTTTACAAGTGGGTTGTCTGTGGTTGGTTAGGAGCATATTAGCTGGGAAAGCCATTTAGGGTTTGATTGAAGAGGGCCTTACCATCAGGCAAAGGCTTAAAGAGTAGTTTCTAATACTTTTTAAAAACTTTATAAAAAAATTAATATAAAATGGGAGCTGAGCTGTCTGGCTGAAGAGCTTTCTCCCCTTACATTCATGTACTTTGGTGTCTTTGGGGAGCCCCACGGAAGCTTTAGGGCTCTACAGAGTACTCTGCATTTTGCCATAGGCAAAGGACAGCCATGAAATGCTTCTAAGCATGGAGGTGGCAACATTAGAAGAGAATATTCTGAATACACATTTGGCAACACTGTTGAATTAATTGTCAGGAGGACAAACTAGAGACAGGAAAACAAAGTAGAAATGTGCTGGTAGAATGTCTGGCACATAGTAAGCACTCAATAAATAGTTGCTGAATGAATGAATGATAATACCAGGGAAGGAAACATAGAAAGATACTGTCAAGGAATAATTTGCTGATTGATTATGGGAGAGAAGAGAGAGATTGTGGTGAAAAAGTTCAAGGTTTCAAGTCTGGGCTCCTGAGCGAAGTGTGGCGGCACTAACAGGAAATGGGAAAGCTCAAGCAGAACTGGTGGGCAAGATTATGTATCGGCTATTTAGCAGGTTAACTGCATTAGAGAGACCCTCAGTTGGAAATGTCTAAGGGCATTTGGAAATGGGAGGCTGGGGTTTAAAAGAAACATCAGATTTATTGACAGATGCAATAATGTAATAAAGATATATGCACGCACAAGACGTCTTAGAGAAGCCCAAGAGGTGAGGACAATTCTGGGAAATGAGGACACTGACATGATGGGAAGAAGAAAGGAAACTAAAAAGAGAATGGCGTGGCCAGAGAGAGAAAAGAAACCACCGTCATTTCATGTCATAAAAACCAAGGCAGAAACACTTGAAAGGAGGAAATGATCAGTCAGCTACTCCAAGAGCCTAAAAAAGGAAGAGAACCAAGAAAAGGCCCCTGTACTTGGGACTTGTCGCCCCCAGAAAGAAATTTCAAGAAGTGAGAAAGGAGGCCTAACTATGCTGGATTCAGGAGTTAAAGCAGGGGAAGGAAATGGAAGTAATTAGCTTGGCCGGGCTTCCCAGAATTCTGGCAATAAAAGGAACAAGGGAATCAGACAGGAACTAGATTACAGGAAACATTTTTCTTTGCTTTTTGGGACCTGAAAGAATCTCGAGCATGTTTACAGGCAAAAGGGAAAGAACTGATGGATGATGGGAAACTGACGGCGAAAACAAATTACAGTCACGTTAAATTTTCTGAGTGATGAAAGCCACACTTGGAGACATAGTGAGTGACCACAGAATGCTTAGACATGAATATGTCTTTTAACTGGCCAAGTGTTGCGTCTAAGGCTGCAGCTTAAGAAACTCTGTGAAATATGCATGGCTTGGAGAAACGCTCAGGTGTACCC
This sequence comes from Macrotus californicus, assembly GCA_007922815.1. Taxonomy (NCBI): domain Eukaryota; kingdom Metazoa; phylum Chordata; class Mammalia; order Chiroptera; family Phyllostomidae; genus Macrotus; species Macrotus californicus. The sequence continues at coordinate 60,506 of VMDR010001448.1, read as the reverse complement.
AATTTGTCATCTGGCAGGACACAAAGCAGCAGCTCTCGAAGTTGGCACGAAAAACACAGGTGCTTACCACCCAGAGACACCATCACGAGCCATCATACCAATAGGCTGCTTGTATAAACACTTGAACATACTGAGCTGCAATGCAAATGTTCACAGACTCTGCATAAAGCAGTTAAAACCCAGTCCTAGCCAAGGGGAGCCCAAGCAGACATGAAAACCAAACGTAACGTGGTGTCCCGTGAGTTCCTGGGACAGGAAAAGGACGTTAGGTAACAACCAGCAAAATGTGGTTGGACTTAGGTCCATAAAGAATGGACTTCAGTTAATAATAATGTGCCAACGCTGGTTCATTGCTACAAGTGCATATACTAAAATAAGGTTAAGGTGTTAATAATCGTGGACACTGGGTGTGGGATATATTGGAACTCTGCACTGTCTTCTCAATTTCTCTGTAAATCTAAAACTCTTCTAAAGAATAAAGTCAACAGGAAAAAACAAAACAAACAAAAGCAAAACTCGAGCAAAAAAAAAAAGGTTTTAAGTAAATTTACGATTTTGTGTTGGGCCACATTCATAGCCATCCTGGGCCACAGGTGTCCCATGGGTGGCAGGTTGGACACCCCAGTCAGAGCACAAATGTGTGGGTTGCCTGGAAGTGAGTGAGGGTTTACTACCAACATATACAAACACACACTAGTAGGGTTTGCTCATCCTGACATCACACGTATTTCTCTGCCTAGGGACTCTGTGCATGTTTGTTCCCCTGAGGTCTGATTACACCTGCTGTTTGGGCTACCGGAAAATGCAGGGTCCTGTTCGGGGCCCACTTCTGCCGACAGCGATGATGCGTGCACTCAGTGCAGCAACAGCGAACTTGGGCCCTGGGTCAGTGCTCAGGTTCAAGTCCTGCCTCCACCAACTGTCAGCTAGGAAATCAGGCCAGTGGCGCGGCCTCTCTGGGTCTGTTTCCCACCTGGACAAGGAGGACAGCAACAGTGCCTGCTTCAGAGGGTTGCTGTGAGGGTTACATGAGTGTGGACATATTTTTTAAAGCGACTAAAATCAGCCTGTGGGGGAACATGGTTAACCCTAAACAAAAGGTATTACTTTGTTAGGTTTAAGCCCAGATCAATGTGATCTGCTAAAAATTCCCAATATAAACAGCATCTGTTGGTTCAATAAACAAATTGAATTACCGAAGCCTTCAAGCCGGTATAGTCTACAAAGTTTCCTTGGTGTTAATCAACTTTAACTCTGGTCCACTCCCTCCGCCAATGCAAAGAACTACCAGTGCCCTGGGCCTTCAGGGTCAGGGTTAGCATCCACAGAGGCAAAGGGACTGGTCCACTCACTTGTTAAAAATGAGAGGCTCCTCAGTGGGAGGAGTCTTAGCGTCATTTGCTAAGCCAAGTTCCATATTAATGCTCCTTCAGTGAGTTAATGCAGAATTTATTAAAATTTAAATTTCTAATATAAAAATGCTTTGAAAAACAGTCTGTTTTACAGTTCTGAATCTTTATTTGATTAGTGGCGTGGCTGGTTCCAGCAGACATTCTAAAAGAATTTTTTTTCAATGTATTTAGCGTGCACAGAAATCTTCTCTCCATCTCCAATGTGTACAGTTTGAGAAGGGAGGCAGGAAAAATGTTCCTTTCTTTCCCAGCGAGTAACCCGTTACTCCAGTATCAATTATTGCATGATCAATTTCCCCCGCTGGCTCACTCTGTTACCTTTATTTCCTGTTGGATTACTTTATGCATTTTAGTCTATTTCCAGACTTGATGTCTGCCTCATTGGTCTGCTGGTTTATTCCCGTAACCAGTTCTGATTTCATTACTGTCACTTCATAATGTATTTTCATATTTTGTGTTTTCTGTTTTCGATTTAACATGCGCATGAACATTTGATTTAACATTTCCTGGCGTTGGGGTCCTTCGCTGTACAACACTAGGGAGGATGTAGAGGGATGGAAGTGGGTCAGGAGTACATTTTAAACCTGTTAGAGCACCAAGCTTCTCTCTAACAGAGTGGCTTTTTTGCTTTTCCATCTAAGACGGTGGTGATTTTGGAGAGCGCGTGGTAAGACGTCGGAGTGTTCTGCCAATGAACTGCTTGCTCGCTCTTCTCCTTCTGTCTTCGTTGCGTCCCAAATATATTCAAGTTGAGCCTTAAACTTTGTTGAGGCAAATGCCGTTTGGAGGAGCCAGGCAACCCTTCCTGGTAAGCTCAGCGCCTGTGACGGTTTCACATTTCTCTGAATCTCCTCGACATTCTACTCACAGCCCTGTTTACCCGGAAAGGGTCAGACAGGATTCCTCTGTAAGGGTTACTTCCTAGAAATATACATGAGGGCAAATACTATCTATTTTCTCTGATGTTGTTTTTCTAAAAATAGGTCATTGAGGTTATTGTTTTGTTTCCTTCTTTTTTTTCCCCCCTCCCTGTCAGTTTTTAATTAAGAGTTAGGTGCCTGCACTGGCTGGTGTGGTTCAGTGGATTGAGTGCGGGCCTGAGAAGCAAAGAGTCACGGGTTCAATTCCTTTTCAGGGCACGTGCCTGGGTTATGGGCCAGGTCCTCAGAAGGAGGTGTGCGAGAGGCAACCACCTATCGATGTTTCTCTGCCTCTCTTTCTCCCTCCCTCCGCCTCTCTCTAAAAATAAATAGATAAAATCTTTTAAAAAAAGGTTAGGTGCCTTTTCATTGAAGTTAGTATATTAATGTATACTTTCATTTTTACTATCGATTTTTAGCTCTTTTACTTTGTTCAGGGAAAGGTAACTGGTTTCCATATGTTTCCATTTCTAACAGAGAAGAGGGAGAAGTAGAGATTACAACATAATCAGAATAGGCTCTGAAGATACAGAGCCCAGAGGGAGGGACGGAGGGAGGGAAAGAGGGGAGGAGGGAGAAAGCGAGGGGAGGGAAGCAGGTATACATGCCTTCCCTGTTGGACTGGTGGGGTGTCAGGGAGCCTGACCACCACAGGAAGATAAACTTCCCATCTGCTCTCTCCTTCCAGCCCTGCATCTCAACTTGCAGGGAGAGGATGACTTTCCAGCCCACGGTGCTCCACACTCTGATTGTAAGGATAAGAAAAGGAGACTCAGCAAAGATGGAAAGGTCCATGGGCTCCTGGAGTTGGAAGGCCTTACGAAAACTGTCAGGAAGGAGTGAGTGGCTTGTGGGTCTTCCAAGGAACCGGTCTCTGTACAGAGATGGTGACAGCCCTTCCTGGAAGTGTGGCTGCATGTCAATGTGACTGCTCTGCGGAGGAGAGGCACCGGAAGGTGGCCCAACTCCAATGTCAATGAATAGATGTGGAAAAAGCAGCCCTACGGAGCCAAAAGAGCCAACCTAGAGTTTCCCCATGAGCTGGCAGCTCTGAGGCTGCTTCTTACAGGAAGCCCTCTCTGACCCCTGGGCTGAACGTGGCAGCTCTGAGTTCCAACAGCCAGGGGCTCCTCCACCCCAGTGTGGCTCAAGCTTCATCGGGCATGTCTCTTCCACCCCTCCTCTGTGCTTCATGGGCACCGACTACGTCTGTGTCACCTCAAGAATTTGGAGTCTGGGTCCAGTGACCCTATCATGCATTGTGCGGACTGAGAGGGGCCTGTTTCCTTCCAGGTTTTCCTATTCCACGCTGAGCACACGCTATCTTAACACATTACACTTGGGTGCTGCTGTCGGCAAAGCAGAGGCGGTCAGTGTGCCCTGGAAAATATTATGAAGGAGCAAAATGTTAACAGTTTGGTACTCACAAGCAATCAAAAGATAAGACCTATCAGAAAAAAAATCTGTTAGAAGCCCTGTATTAGAAGAGCCAATTAGATCTACCAGGCCGTGAGAGACCAGCAGCCCAGTGACAAGAAGTGGAAGCTACTCAGGAAGAATTAGTCCGTGAAACTATGCTTTAAGTCCAGGGTTAGAGAATCGGATAATTTGAAAGAAGCACAACATAAGCTACACTGAATTTTTTTTCAGCAATAAGAAAGAAACCAGAGACTATTCCAAAGATACGCCATTGTTGAACATCTTAAGCACACTGCTTCCAAAATGAATAGTAAGGTACAAATGAAAGCCTGAGAAACAAAATGTAAGACCTGAGAAACCATGATCAATGGACTTCTCTGAAAACTTCAACACTGCAGTAAGCTCTCCTTATTCACACATGGCCAAGAAAGTCTCCCTAGTTGGGTTTGGGAACATTTTTATGGAGTATGACTTGGAAGTTACACTGGATATAGCGGTATAAGTGCCATAGTTGACAAAAAAAAATTTTGAAAGGAAAAGAGCAGATTTATTCTACCAGATTCATGTAGGAATAAAAACACAAAGGCCAATGCTTTAGCTTTAGCCATACGGAGGTTCATATTCTGCAGAAAGAGGAGATCAATTTTTACAGATGGAGGATCCACAGCCAGAGCTTCTAGTCTCTCGCACAGGTTTGGATAGGCAGAGCTTAGTGACACACCTCAGTGTCTCTCCATCACCCCTGAGAAAAGGTGGTAACTGATGTGACTGGCCACTGTCCCTTTACCCAATTGGTTTGTACACTGACTGTGTGAATCCTGCTCTGCAGCTCAGAGTTTCTCTGACTTCTTATTGGAAGCACGAAGCTTGGACCCAGGCTGAGCACCAAGTGTTCAACAGGCACCAAGGCCACCTTGGCTTCCATAAAATTGTCCTTCCAAGAGAATAGGCACAGGTGCCCAATGTTTGTCTTTGGGGACTAGGAGACTGTAAAGACTGCCAGAGGAAAGAAGGAAAATCCATTGAGCTGAAATCAGTGGTAGTTAAAGACCTGCAAGCAATGAAGCAGGAAGCATCTGCTACAGCAGCAGCCCCTTGAGGGTGCTGAGCAAATACTACCTGGCTGTTGGCACGTTTGTATGTCACTCTGGAGAAGCCCCATCCTGATTCTGACTTGTGCGGCCCCACTCCTGGGTTGTTGGTAAGATCAAATGAGATGATGCACTGAGAGCATCAAATAATAACCCCGACATAGAATGAGCACCCCATGAAGAGGTAAGAATCATGGCATATTCTGCAGCCATTAGGATAAATCCTAAAAACCTAGTTGAGTGAAAAAAGAAAGAGACGGATATATAACAACAGTACCACTGTGTAGATTGATAATACCAGTTTGCACAATCTGTAAGAATGCATACAGATAAATTAGCACCTCCCCCCCACATACTTGAATAATTACCTATGGGGGAAGGGGAGGGGAGTGATCAATGAGGGAACAGAAATGGGAAATAAATACATGAAACCAGAGCAGGGACAGAAGACATAACAATGAAAATGGACCAGGATCAGAGAAGTGCCATTTACTCAACTCCCTGCATCTGAGGTTAAAAATAAAAAGATAATAATAGTTATGATTAATACCCCTAGACCTTCACCAGCTTTTCAACTGTGAACTGTTGGAATATCCTTCAGACGGCCCCCTCCTGATCTTGCTCGGGCAGGGGAGCACTTTCCTCCAGCCTTCTGACCGACTTCACACATCAGGGAATAAGCACATAAAAAGGCCCTTGCTTTCTTGTGTAGCCGTTCCGGACTTCAGAGCTAAATTGCCGTCGGTGCTACACATGTGATTTCATCTATGAAATCGGAGCCAGGTTGGAAACCGACACAGAAAGAAAAGTGATTCATTATACGGTTACTATCCCTTACAAGCGCAGGGTTGGCTGCCTCTTTTTGTCTATTGGTTTAAGGCCAGAACAACCTCCCGTGGTCATTATTATTGCATCCCTTCAAAGGCATACTCCGGTCCCCCTGTTGCAGCCGCCTGGAGCCCTCCCCCTCTGCACACACAGGGAGTAATCGTGGCGATTTGATGGTGCAGACACTCGCCCTTCGTTTCACTAGTGCAGGCACAGCAGAAAAGAGAGGGTCGAAAAATGTTTGGATTTCAAAGGTAACGGAAGGAAGTGGGGAAACAACCGCGAGCTGAGCCCACGGGGTTTGGTGGAGACTGGTGCGGAATTGCATTTTTCCGCTGACAGCTGAAAATGAGTCGGGCTCCCATGGAGCCTTTTTCCTTCCTTCCTCAAGGTGAGCACCGGGCGTCAGCACCGTCAGGGCTCTTGAGAAAGCAAGAAAAATGGACCTCGGGGCTTAGGTTTGTTGCTCTGCCATCCGTTATAGGGCTGAAAATATGTTCCCCCACCAAGTTTTCTGCTTGTGATGGCAATACTCACTTTTAGAAACTACTGCATGTGCGCCAGTTTTGTGACCGAGGCAAACTCAGTCTCAGCAGCCTCTGAAGGACCGTATCCTGCCATGTCCCACGGGGCTGGCCACTGTCTTCCTGGGCGAGACATCTCACTGCCTGGGCTTCATTACAAAGTCCTGTCCCCATTCTGTCTTCAATGGACCTTCTCTTGAACGGCTCATTCTGTTCGACTTTCTGCTCCCACCTGGCAAGTCAGTGACACCCGTGGGTACATGTACAGACACAGCGTCAGCATCTGGGAGTGAGCAGGGTTTGAAAACAAAGTGGCACCTCGTCCCATTGGTTTGGGGCCAGTTACAGTGCTTCATGTGACTTGGATCATAAGTAACATTCAGGGAGGATAGGACGTCCTCTGAAGGGCATGTGAGTTTTTCAGGAAGTCTCAGAAACAGCTCTACCTGTAGGTGTTTTTAAGGGTTTAATTCCTGGGCAGTAATCAGCTCCCCATCTCTGCTGTGGGTACTCCCTCCTCACTTGTCTCCCTCATTGCTGCAGCTTTAACTTTTCCTTCTGTGTAAACACTCCCAGTTCTCCAGTCCAGAGGCTTTTTGTTTTTTGTCAATGAGCATCTTCTGTGAGCATCAGTCTAGAAATTAAAACATGGGTTCTAGGGTCAGACCACCTGGGTTCATATCCCAGCTCTGCACTGGTCAGCTGGTGTAACCTTAGGCAAACTAATGAATGTATCCGTTCTCCATGCCATCATCTGTAAGACAGGGACGTGGTATCTACCTCAGAGGGCTGCTGGGAGATTAAGTGGGGGTAATATGGCGTTGGCATGCAGTAACTGCTCAATAAGTACTTATTGCTTTTCTAGCCTTTAGCCTGGAATTGTGCACATACCCAACAAATCTTGCAAATAATTTCAAGTGGTTTCTGAACCCACTCTTTGGAAGAGCACCAACAAACTCAAGTTCTCCGGGTCCAGCGATCACCTCTGTCTCTATCCGACTAGGTCCCTAGGCAGCACTGAGCAGTCTCTCCTTCTGGAAATACTTGGTCCTTGGGTTCTCAGGAAGCCACTCTCCCAGGGCTTTCCTCTTCCCGGGCCTGATTTAGAATAACTGAGGGCTCAGAAGCCGCTCAGCTTCCCCACCTATGCTCTCCCGAGAACAATGGCCTGATCCCTTGGTGTCAAACCCCCAACATACCCTGAAGACTCTCAGCTCATCGGCCACCATCACTCCTTGAGAAGCATAAAGGAATCTTCATCTCCTTTGGAATCCCAAACCTGCTTTGCGCCCCGTCTCGCCCCTGCTGGACAGACTCATGCGGGGAGAGAAAGGAACCCACGCGGGAGTCCAGTCAATAGGTGTGTATGGCTGGGATTGGAGCTGTGCCCTGGGGAAGATGAGCAGTGGGCGCACACCAGTTCTCTTGGCAAGGACTGGGCTGAGGAGGAAGGAACCCTTGCAGCCAGCGGCGAGCTTAATGCACGTGAGACCGGCAAGGATAGGAGACAGCGGCCAAGTAAACCTCACATCAGAGACTGTTCAAGGCAAGCAACAGGGAAGGTTCTGAGGACCCCAGAGCACGTGCATTTTGCTGCCTATCACTGCGCATGTGTGGGCGAAATAAGACTCTCTTCATCAGAGAGTTTTGGGGAAGCCATGTTCCAGTTAGAATAGAATGTCACAGAAAAGGGTAGAGTCATCACAGATCCTTATAACCAGGCATAATTTTCCAGTTCTCTAAATTCTCATGGTCCTGTATAAATACAGATCCCTTTCCATTTGCTAAAATGATATTTCAAACATGCAGAAAATTATAGACTGACATTGTAGATATCCTTACACCTAGCACCCGTCTTTAATGTGTCCACCTTTTCAGTGACACCTGCCTGTGTTGTCCTTTCATGCACTTTATTTTCTTGCACTGCACAAAAGTGCAGAGGACAGCAGTTCACTCTTTTTGTACCTTACACCGTGCCTTACATACATCAGGTCCCTGATCTTTGCCGAATTGAACTGTGTTCCTGAAAGGCCTCAGAGACCTTCAGGAGAAAGAAAAGTGTGGCGAGCAGCACATACTCTTCTTACAGATTTGAGAGGCTGCAGCTATTTTTAAGGTGCATCCATTCAGAGGGAACCCCTCTAAAGGAAAGTAGGACGGTGGCTGTGTCCGCAGCATAGGACAATAAAAACTTGTTTTATTTGCTAACCTCCTCGGCTCATATTTCTGATTCTGAAACCAAAGCCACCACCACAGCCAACCCAAATCCAAGCTTTCCCTGTAGGCTATCCAGTTCTATGCCCTCCTGCATGCTAAATTCGTTTGACTGTTTAGCAGGCTGATGATTAAATAACATTTATGCCCTTGGTCAGGTCCCAGTTTCTTTGACTTCCGCCATAATGCGTGCCTTTGGCAACAAATCCAGGGAAGTGGTGTACTGCTGGAAGTATTAGAATCCCTACCGTAGCCCTCGGTAACACAGAGCTACATCAATGACTTACCAGAATTCCCAGGATTTCCACTAGAATTGGCTGGACACCACGGTAAAGGCCTTGAAGAGTACTGGCAAGTTCTCTCATAGCGCTTCTAAGCTCCCCTTGGGCTCCTGGGCCCTCGTGTTGCTCCAGGAATGACACTGAGGCCTCAGGGGACCAGGCCTAGCTCCCAGAGAGGTGGCCACATGCAGCAGTGACTCGGAATCACTCAGACAGTGGGTGCTCTGGTTGTGGGTCCCCAGGAGCTTCGTTGTGTGAACCTCGGCCTCTGCTTGTTCGTGTCCACAGTGCCCTCGGATGCCCTCCAATGTCCAGGCAAGCTTCCCCCAGGCCTTGTGGTGCTGCTGGGCCGACTTCCCGGACCCGATTCCGTATGTGGGCTTCATGGGCCACAGGTGGATGCTGGAGGCCCGGATGTGTGGTTGCAACGTCAACAATGAGGAGTTCTTCCACCTGCGTGCACTTTTGTGCATTGCCGTTGGCCCCCATCAGCTGTGCTTGGAGGCTAAGGAGCACAGGTGATTCGAGAAGTGTCAGCCTGTTGTGCTCACCAGCCGTCAGTGGGCCAGGTGCCGCGGGAAGAGTAGGTCTTGTCCAAGGAGGACAAGCTCGCCCTGAACCCTGAGCCAGGCTGAGTCGCTGGTGTGGTCCAAGGCACTGAGATGAAGCCAGGTGAGACCTGAGTACATCTCCATGGGGCCTCGGGCCCTGGCGGACTGCTGGCCTGGGCTTCTGCTGTCGGTGTGAGTCAGCCTCAAAGGCAGTGCCCGAAAGAAACTAGGTGCAGAGTGTTTCCCTGGCTGAGTTTTCAAATTAGGGGCCCTTCTCCGCTCACCTTGTTCCTTGTCAGCTGAAGCTAATCCTGAGCCTTCTTGGTCCAGGACTTGGAGAGAGCAGAGAGGCCAAGACTGTCTCGTGCTTATCAGTGGCAGAGTTAGTGAGGAGCCTCACACACGAACACGCCCCTTTCCCTGGGCCTCACAGCCTCCCTGACTGCGTGTCACATTTGCCAGGTGACTCCCAAGCTCTCTTAAGAGTCCTTTTAAATGTTGAGCTCGGATGTTTACGCTCTCATTTCCATGAGTAATATTTTTGCTTTAATCTTAATGTTTTTATTCTGAAATCATTATAATCTTAAAGGAAACTGGAAAAATAACACAGAGGCATTCTGTGTCCCCTTCACCCAGCTTCCCCAAGTGGCAACGTTTTACGTAAGCAAAACCAACCTGGGAGAGAGACGTTGTACAGCTGTTTGGGTGTTACAGGGAAACTTGGCAGGAAACAACCTGCTTTTATCATATATGTATTGATGGTGATGTTAAAGTGACTCGGAGGGAGAAAGCACTTTCTGATCTGGAAAATTCCGTGGAGCCAGAGCCTCCTGGTTATGCTCTACTGCAGTAGCCCTGAAAACACGGAATGCAGTGGAAAGGAACATGAGTGTACAGGGCTGGTACTTAGCTAGGTTATAGTAATCATACTTTTCCAATGGAAGCATTAGACGGATGAGACTACCCCTGTCACCTCACCAAGGCAGCCTGTGGCTGGTTAATAAAACAGGCAGATGAACAACCTCCACCAGCAGCAACAACAGTAACGGTAGTGGTGACTGGGCTGGGTATCTAAGTGGGTTGGAGTGCTGCCCTGTAAGCCAAACGGTTGTGGGTTCAATCCCCAGTCAGGGCACATACAGGAGGCAACCAATCGATGTTTTTTATCATATCAGTGTTTCCCTCTCTCCCCCCTCCTTCCTCTCTCTCTAAAAAGCAACAAACATATCGTCGAGAGAAGATTTTAAAAATGGTAGTAACTAACCAACCTTCTTAGTTAGGTGACAATGGCCATCTGGTTTGTCCTGGGTGGTCCTAATTTACCCCTGTTGTAGATCAATTAATGTCTCTGAATTATTTTGGCACTCCTCTTTTACTCTTCAAAGCATCTGGGTCTAGATGATAAATTACATGGTCACCCTATTAATCGCACCCCCCCCAAACATTTTCACATCACATGACTGCCTTATGTGGACGGGACTTCCATTATTTTTATTTGTGCTGTGTCCTGACAAAGGAATTCAATAGGACTCTTTGCTTTGTCATAGGAAGCCACTCTAGGCATCACAAACAAGTCTCCATTGTTGGCAAGCTCTCTGAACATAACACAAACTGCAATAAATCCATTCACCCAGGTGCTGCCATCACAAATTGTGGCAACACAACGTGACTTCCTTTCCACGGGGAAAGAGTAAGCCGTCAAAAAACAGTAGAAACAAAAATTTAAATTACACAGTAAAAATGTTCACCATTTAAAGTCCAGGACTGTGCTTCCTGAATTTAAGTCAAAACCAGCTTAAATTTCAAAAACGACAACAAAAATCCAGGATGGCTTTTTATTATAGACAGGATCTCTACCTCTTGCTTTTATTTCATCGGCGCCCAAAAAGAAAAAAAAATACAACATCAGAATAATAATATGTAGTTATAACTATATTTTCAGCCCAGCAATTTCAGCCTCGTTTTCAGCAGTAACATTTCATTAGAATCAAACATTTCCTAGATGATTTAAAAACACAATGAAAATCTGGCACTGTGGGAGCTCATGTGAATACAGCTTTAACTTCTTATTTTCCAAGAAAAATGAGATTTAACATAAAAAAACTAAAGCAATGTCCCTGAGAGTTCTTTAAAAAAATAAAAAAGGAAACTCAACCTGCTGTACACATTAAATAATTCAAATCAATGATCCTTTTAAGCCCTTAGCAATGCATGAACCAATAGGGGAAAGCAATCTAATACTTCATGCATTTAGGGGATTGCATTAGAAAGACTTTTAGTCTGCTCCTGCTTTTATAAATGCAAATATATGCAGAGCAGACAGACTAGGATCTGTACAATTTAGCAGTGATCAAAACTTGTAATTTTTGAAAATGGGACAGATGTCCAGACTAGTTATGTTAAGATGCTTCTTATTGAAAAGGAAGACAAACAAACAATCCAATTCTACCTCCTTCTTAAAGAGGAAACAAATAAACAACGCTACCACAAATTAGAATAAGTTGTATGTCAGCTTCTTTCTCTCATAGATTCTTAAAGTTGAAAGGCAGTTTAGGGTAGTGGAATAAATATTTCTAGCATGAGCCACTGCATTTTCCTGTCCCCAAAACACAGAAATGAGGGGAACTATTTCCCCATCATAGGCTGAAGTTAGTTAACTTGGACATCAGCTAGATCTATGGTTCTCTGTAGTACTCCCTCCCAGAATTACAGACTAAAAAGCAGCCAGACAGTCTGCTTTAAACAGTCAATAAATATGTGCTGAAAGAATGCTATCTTTATTCATTCACTCAGATGTGTTGAGTGCCCACTATCTTCTCACACTTGGAACGTCATGACTCCCAAGGTTTATCTGATGACACTGAGTGCCTACAATGTGCCAGGCACTAGGGAAATAAAGACGCAAAGAGCCCACAGTCTGGTGGGGAAAGACAAATGAATGAATAAGATGGGGTGCTAAGTATGGCAGTGAATGTATGCAGGAGGTGCATGGCAATTGAGGTGAGGGTGGATTATTTTGACTGGGCCATCAAAAAAGACATCATTGCCCTGGCCGGTGTGGCTCAGTCCCATACACCAAAATGTTGTGGGTTGGTTTCCCCATCAGGGCTCATGCCTAGGTTGGGGGTTCAGTTTCCGGTTGGGGCACATACAAGAGGCAACTGTCTGATGTTTCTCTCTCATGTCAATATTTCTCTCCCTCTCTCTTTCCCTCTTCCCCTCTTTCAATCAATCAGCATGCCCTCGAGTGAGAGTTTGAAAAACCACAATTTCATTACTACAAACTTTGAGTCTTGAAAAATTGCTGGGTGGACAAGGTTGAAAAGCCACCTTCTGAGCAAAGGTTAAGTAAGTACAAAGGCACAGACAAGCACCTGGGGGAGTGGCAGGCACTGAGACTGCATGCATTCAATCAAATCTTCGTTGAAGAATGTCTATATGCTAGGCAAGGTGGGAAGTGCCAGTCATATGGCCAAAAATATGATCCCTGTCACACTTTATAATACAGATGCTAAGGATTTAAACAGGAATGTCACAATCAGACATTCTGTGTTTCAGAACGGCCCTTCTAGGGGTGAGGTGGGGCATGATGACATCAGGAAGAGACTGGAGGTGTAGAACACTAATTATGGCTGCTGCAATAACCCAGGTAAGAGATGATAAGGACCTGAGCTAAGACAGAGACCCTGGGCTGGAGAAGGCATGCCCAGTCATGAGACAGACCCAACAAAGCTTACCCACCATGTGGCATCTGCTTCATTGTCACACAGCTCCAGTGGTCACAGGGTCCATCCTCATACTGAGCTGGAACCAGCCTCACTCTAACTTGCCATTTTGGGGCCTAGCTCTGCCCTCTGGAGAAATTCAGATATGATGGGTCTGAAATGCCAGGCCTGTGTTCATGCGTGATTGCCATCAGTGAAATTCAGATAGATTATTTATATCCCTCTAACAACAACAAAAGCAGCAAGGGCATATATTCCAAATGCTCCTTAAATCTCTTGCCTTAAGCATTCACCTGCAGGAACAGAGGTAAGGGAGAGAAGGTGGTTTTTACAAATCTTAGTGTTTTTAAAACTTGAGCTTCATAGATGTTTGCTAGGTTTTGAAGTCTGTCTTCGCTTTACTTTATACCTGAACCCCTCTTCTGGCTTTTTAAACTCATCAAACAGGGGAATGTTTGTCTTCACTCAAGAGAATGGCCATTCTGAAGGCACCCAGACCTCTGCTCAATGGCCAGTATTTTCCATGACCAAGGGGCAGGAGAGCAGGAGAGATCAGTTGTCAGTGGCTCAACAACCCTGCTCTCCGCTTTCACTTTAGAAATTCTACCTCCTGAGCCTACCCCTATAGGCCTACGATTCAAGGAATTCTGTTGGAGTTTTAGAAACAGCCCCCCGGCCCAGCCCAATCTATATCTATCCTTACCATCGCAGGCCCTGGTCAGCCGGAAGCCTGCTTGGTGGCAATAACGCTTTTCTATTCAGGGAGGCCAGGAATTAATAATACACTACTGAGCTGTGCTCAGGAAACTATAACTTACATTTTTTATGATAAAAGTTTTCAATCATACATGAAAGTAAAATGAACTCCTGTTGTCTTCTTTCAGATTTGACATTATCGACCTTTCGGCGCTTACTCCCTCTAGCCACTCCTTTCTTCTCCTTCCTCGCCCCTCCCTCCCTCCCTGCCTGCCTTTTTCTTCCCCCTCTTTCCTTTCCTTGCTGTGGTATTTTTAAGCAAATCTCTTCCATCGTGTTGCTCTGCCCCTACATTTCATAGTAACACTAAAAAAAATGGTATTTTCTTGTACAACCACAATACCAATGTCACATCTGACCAAATTAATAATAATTCTCTAATATCATTTAATACCTAGTTCCCAGGGTGGTTTTAGAAGTCCCAAGTCTTCTTTATACTCAGCTTAAGTTTTCATCCTATTACTACACGTTATACCCCCACATGTCATACTAAATAATTAATCTCCTTTTCTAACATTTACACATTTTAGGTATCTGTAGACACTTGTCTTGTTTTGCCTTTGTCTTTGCTTGGCTGAGCTACGCGTATTTAATTCTTTCAAGCTTTCTTTATTAATCAATGCCATCAGTCCCTTAATCATTTCAGAGCTTTTCTTTGAACATCGTCCAGCTGGTTTCCATAAGCCCAGCGATGAGCAGCCAGCAGCAGATGCGGTGTCCCAAGGGCCGTCTCCCCGTTTCGTCTCTGAATGCTCAGCCCCAAACCACAGCAGCCCGATTCTGTGTCACATTATAACAGGAACAAATGTCTTGTTTTCTGCTTTTATTTCCAGTTGTTTCTTTGGCATTCCAGCCTGTGTTTCATTCCTCCCACTAAACATCTGTGCTTCAGATCACTTTTGTCCAGATATAAAGAGAAACAGCCTTTTGGAATCGGAGATCCAGCTCTGCCACTCTGGCTGTGTGACTCTTGGCAAGTCACCTAGCACTCAAGGCCACTTCAAGTTCTTCACCAAAATGAGATGAAGACTGATCCTCCCTACTTCACAGGATCGTTGGCGGGTCAAGTGAGATGACAGAAACGAAAGGGTTTACTAAGGTTAATGAGGTGTGTGCATCTACTAAGTACACTTTAGTACACTTCATATACAAAAGATGAACATCTACATTCCCTAAAGATTTTTTCCCCCCATTTGCGTCAATAAATGGGCTGTTGCATCATTTCATTATCTTTGCGATCAGGAAACTCTTTGTTTCATTCAGCTCAATTCTTCCTCCCCAAATAATTCCTCACAAAACATTTTTGAGATGTACACTTTGAATCCGTAAGCCATGAGAAGCTCAGGTTCATTCTTCTCTTACGTACAATCAGGTGTGTGGCATTTGCTCCTGTTTACTATTCGCTGAGTTCTCAGAATCATGCTAAACACTTCGCCTGAACGACCTAATTTGGACTTCATAATTTTATGGAGTAGGCACTGTTATTATCCCCGCTTTACAAATGAGGAAACCGGGACTTAGGAAAGTTAATTCGCTCACCTGAGGTTAACAGCTGATGACAAGCAGAACTTGGAACATCTACAACTCCAGAGCCCATGCCCGCAACCACAGGCATGATCGAACATTTGCAATAATGATTGAGAACCCCTAACTAGAGACTAAATTCAACAAACCTACGATATACCAGACGCTTCGGAGAGAGGTGAAAAAGCATGGTTCTTTCTAGGAGACTCACTGTTTGGCCGCAGAGGAATTCAAGGCTGTAAAAAGACAGTCCAGTAAGTATCGGGCAATTGTTGTCACCAGCAGCTCCACCAGCTACCCAATGGTGAAGAAAATGCTACTCATACCAATATTCAGATTTATTTCTTTTAAGAAAATCTATTTGATGGCTATGGCTAATCATCTTTTCCTCCAATTCCCTGGCTTTCAACTGTCTCATAAATCACTGAATACCATCAATTTTCCTTTTAAACAGTCCATTCAAATATCTATTGTCGGATAATACTCAAGTTTGGAGGGTTTTTTATTACCTCAATCCTAGATTACTGCACCAGGCTGTCCTCCCTGGGCTCTCTGCCCTGTATTTCTGCCTCTTCAGTTCTTGCCACATGACTGCCAGATTAATCTTTTAAAAGTAAAGCTTCCACAGGAAGCATTACTTAATTCGGGCTTTCAGGGTTCCACGCGAGGTAAGGCCAATCTGCCTTTACAACCACACCCTGGCACAAACACCCCTCTCCATCCAGGCGTTGCGTCTCGCTTTTCCCCCGATGATGTGCCTGCACGCCGCTGCCTTTGTCTGAGCTCTTTACCTCACTTGAGGCCCTTTCCTCTCTTAAGTCTTTCAATATTGTCTACTGTTCAAGGTCCTCCACCTCAATGCAGCTGTCCTGATTCCTGGGTTCTCCCTTCTCCGTTCTCAGGAGCTCAACAGAAGTTTGCAGAAATTCACCAGCACTTTGGGCGATGCCGCTCACGATACTTGGGTATTGTCTGGTACCGCCACTGCAGCTTTTTACTTGCTTGTTTCTTGAGTCCCGATCTGAAGTACGTAAAAGCTTCCTAAAGGCCGGACTGTGTCTTCAAGGCTTGGCCTGCCACATGTCGTTTCCCCACACAGAGGAGTCTCTGACAATTGACTCGTCTGGAATCAAATCACCCAGTTAGTCACCACCTTTAGATCATGTAGCCAATTGTGTGAGCCAAAAGATTATTAATGCCTTCAGATATCTGACCTTGACCTGTCCTTACTAAGAGATTCATTTGGAGTTGGGAAAGTTACTTTTCTATGCTCTAATTGTCTCACCCGTAATGGAAGAATTAAGTCAAATGTCGAAGCACCTTGAATATATGAATGCTAATTTATTAAGTGCTTTGCCATTAGACAATGGATCAACAGAGTATTTCCTAAGGACATAAAATTAGCTATAATGTTATGGTGCTGCAGCTCATTTTAACTGCACTTTGGGTATACAGAGTTCTATTTCTAGCAAAAACAGTGGACAAAATAACCACAAAACCCTCACAACTGTAAATGCTGGGGAAAAATATTAAGGCATTATTTAAGGTTATGCTTCTACTTAGGATGAAAGCTTCAAGAGAATGCCAATATCCCCCTAACAGTAAGAAAAAGCTGGATCACTTCTTGAGCCCATCAGCGAGCTGAGGGTGCGAGGTAAAACAGACTCAGAGGAAACATGAATTGTTTCATTTCTGGCATAGAACAGAAGGAAGAGGCAGTCATCATAAAAGCAGGTGAGATGGAAAGCAGATATTGCAGAGAATTTGAGATTTCATTTATTTTTAGAGAGAGGGGAAGGGAGGGAGAAAGAGAGAGGGAAACATCAGTGTGTGGTTGCCTCTCACTCACCCCCTACTGGGGACCTGGCCCGCAACCCAGGCATGTGCCCTGATCTGGGAATCGAACCTACGACCCTTTGGTTCCCAGGCTGGCACTCAATCCCCTGAGCCACATCCGCCAGGGCAGATATTTTAAAGAATTCTTAAAGGCCAAGAATGACAGTTCAGAAATTCTGAAAACCCCACACAGAAAGGAAGCGACCACCTAGTTTGTAGGCCCAGGAACACATAAGGAACAGCTATTTCTTTAACATTTTGATTAAAATGAAAAAAAAAAGTTAGTGCTTAAATACTAGACTCTTGGGAGAAAACTAATTTGTTTCTGGATGAGTCTTAAAATTTTAAGAGCATCTTGATCAGTTTTAGCTGCTTATGAGAGCTATGAATACTATTTTAAACAAATTTTAAATATTCATAGTCATAAATCTATTATAAAAGGTGAAGAATCACTAAAATTAGTTAGCCAATTCAGTTAGCAAGAATAAAAAAATGTAACTAAAAGTGAAAAAGAAGAAAGGCCATGAAAATACTTCTACCAAGTACTTCCTGCATAAATAACTCACACCAATGTATAAAGAAACCGGAAGACATTTATTTATATAAATGGACAAAATACACGCAAGTCACACGAAGCAAAGCAGCGCAATTTTACACACCTCATACTTACTAAATTAGCAACAACATGGATTTTACACCCCCAGCAAACTGTGAACTTTTAGTGAACTGGTAATACTCCAACGGTGACAGCAGAACATTACAGCGCTTCGGGAAAGCAATACGGCAAACATATTAAGAACCATAAAATTGTTCATATATCCCACTTAATAATCTCACTCTCAGGAATTTATCCGAATAAAATTGAAAATAACTTGTGTTCTGTAATAAGGAAATAGTTTAAATAAATTTAATACGAAGAAATATAGTTAAAATAATAATAATCAAACTAATTACATCAGATAATATGAAATGAAAAAGTCAATTAAAAAGTATAGGTGTCTTAAGACCATAATTATGTAAACAAAAAGAAAATATGACTATAAAATTAAAGTTCTGAAGTCACTGCCCCAGGATGGTGAGGATTATAGATAGTTTTTCCATTTGGCAAAATTGTCTTCAATGTCCTCAGAGCAAAAAGAGAATATACGTAGCAAGAATTTTAGCAATAAAAAGAAAAAGATTGGTTACAATTTTAAAAAGTCATTTATCTAGTCAAATAATCTCTACTCTTCTCCATTAATAAATTATATACGTCAATTTTTAAGTTGCTACGTAGAGCAGAAATGCCCTAGTTGTTCTCTAGGACCAGAATATTCCTCTGTTTGGACCTTGGCTGGCAGTGCACGAAGACACGTTCTACCCCGTACAATCCCAGGGCACGAGCAGCTGTCGCCACCCCCTTGGGTTGGCATGATCTGCAGGGCAGGGGCTATGAAAAGTGAAACTGTAAACTCCGAAATGTCAACTTTGTCTGTTTGGCATTTGATGTGAATACCTCAAGATATCAAACTCTTTTCCTTACACTTTCCTGTGTCCTACTAAGAATTACTTTCAGTATTTTTTCTTCAGATATGTTGCCAACGGGACGAAAATGCTCTACTGGAGCATGTAACTTTCTATACTGAGTAAACCATAAATAAAATCATGCTGGTTCTCACAGTGACATTTTTTAAGGTGGGGGCTGCGAGGAAGCAACCAGCTAAAAGAAATGCAATCCAGACAAATCTAAAAGCTCCCATGTCATGAAAATTTAATGATGCTTCTTTTTGAAGCTATATTTATTGAATAAATGAAGGACAAACATTTCTACAGACTGGATGCATTATGCGTCGCTTTCCCACAACAAAAATATGAAGCACTCATTACCTATGAAATTTACTATTTTTTAAAGTGACTATGATTTCAAAATTATGTTAACTAGGAAGAGAAAATTTTCAGTAAGCCATCTGAAAGAAGATGTTTGAAATTAATTGTTTTTAAATATTTAGAGCTGAAAACATTAGCTGGAAATGCATGGGGGCGATCTCAGAGTCTATAAATATCATTTGAAAGAGCAAAGTATAAACCAATGCCCTAAAAATGGTTAAATAAATACTAAAGAATAAAGAAATGTTTAATTGAAGACACATTCTTTAGCTTACTTTAAAAAAATTGTTATTTAGCAACTTGGTACAGGGTGGTTGACTGTGTTGAAAATATCAGAAAAAGATCTCAGAGCTGCCAAAATATAAGCCACTGGGCCATCCCTTGCACTGACGGTAGAGGTGCACTTAGTCTTGTATTCACATCCCTTTAGTGGTACCAGCAAACACTTGGTTCAATTACAAGTATTTCTCATAAAAGTTCATTAGTGTCCAAGATCTAAACGAACACAGCTATGACCAAATGAATGCAGCCTTATCAAAGAAATGTTCTCAATAGTCACAAACTCTTCAAAACATAAGAAAGAGTTCAATAACAGACTTTTCAAACATAGGTAAAGAATTTCAATACAATAGAGCTACCAGAGAGCCAAAATAAAGGCAAAGTAACACTAATTTACATTAACTTTTTTTGATGCCAAAGAAACACATAGCTCATGGTTTTTTTTTTTCTTTGATTAGAAAATGTGTTCAGTTTTTTCACAGGAAAAGACTTTGAAGCAAGATCAAAATCAGAACGTTGATTTTCCTGTATCCAATCTAACAACAGCATAACACCCTAAAAGAGCATCCCACAGTATGCTGAGGACTGAACAACACAAGGCTATTCACAACGGATAGCAGACAAACTGGGCACTGCAGAAACTGTAAGTGATGGACATTTTCCTTCATGCAAACAAACAAAAAAAAGGAGTTGTTGGTCCTTCGCTGCTAGCTTGTGCACACAGGATTCGAATGTCCCCCAGGCCATGATGGTTAAGATTGACCCACGCCAATTCAACATGTCTTAATTACATCGTCTTCTCCCTTCTTCTCATTGAGAGTTATATATTCGCAGCTCAAAACGTGTTCATTAGACTCCTCAGGTTTTGGTTTTTTAAGTGCCAGCTCTGCTGGGAGCAGGGACGAGCAATGCTCCAGAGACTGTGCGATGTCATCAATTGTCCATTTGTCTTCAGGAAGGGCGTGCTCTTCCAGTGTAAAGGGCCCCTGTTTGGTTCGGGTCAGTTCCAGTACATTGGCACAGGACGAGAGCTCTACAGCACCAAAGGTGGGAAGAAAATCCGCAAGATCAATGAGTCAGTACATACAGCAGTTTGTAATGTTTCAAATGACAGAGGAACTCGACTCCAACCTCTCAGAATCGCTCCAAATGTAAAACTGTAATAACTCAATATGAGAACCAAGAGCCTTGAGATTAAGAAATGATTAAAGAGCAAAATAATATTTAATAACTCACCTTATAAGCTGCTTTCAAGTCTACAAGGAACTTCCACACACTTTTTCACTTAACCCCCGAGGCAGCCCCATGAGGTAACCATTACTCTCGCTTGGCAGATGAGGTAATATGACCTGTCCAGTGTCACAACTGCCAGCAAAGGCTGGAGCCAGGGCTGCAACTCTCTGGCTCGTTGTAGGACTATGGCTTCCAGTTTTGAAAAAATTTGACTCATACCAATGAAAATAACTTTCGGAAGGATAAGCCTTTTTTTCTAATCCCTACTTTGATGTACATATTTTGTACTTGAAAAAAGGGTTGGTCCCCCCATTCGTTATTCCCATGTTCGTTTTCTGCTCCTCTCCCTTCTTTCCCATGACACACGTGGCACTGCAGCTGCTGATGCTGGTAACCGTCTGCCATGAACCTGCAATGCTTCCGAAGCTGAAGGCAGCGAGAGTTCCACTCTTAAGGCCAGGACTCAGAGATGTGACACACAGAAAATTCCCTCTTCTCATCAAAACAGGAATAGCACTCTCTAAATAATAACTCGTAATCCATCTTTATGCTTACCTTTGCCAATATCGCTGACCAGGCTTCTGATATAAAAACCTCCTCCGCATTCAACATCTGGAACGTTAACAGTGACATGGTAAACTGCCAGCCTCCTATGAAATCCACTTTACATAGAAATGATGCCTCTAAACAAATGTAGAAATGCACTATGCAAACAATCAAGTGATAAAATATTTATGCGCTAAAACATAAATTATTCATCCAGCAGCATATGTGTTTGTGAGATTGAAGAGCCAGAGCATGGGGAAAGCAAACAACAGAAACTCATGAACACATTTTAAATGAACTGGCAAGTCATACCACTTCAATATCTCAGCCTTGTTCATTTAATAGTTTTTAAATAGAAATCTCATCCTTGCTCTCATGAGCTGAAGATTTAAAAAAATATTTTCAGATTTTGACACCTTATTCATTTAATAGGTTTTAAATGGTTAGACATCTCAGGTTTGCTATCATGAGCTGCAGATTTTTAAAAATACTTCCAGATCGGTACGCTCAACAAATACAAGCAAAAAAACCCTTGGGGACAAGAATTACATTTGGGGTAATATACTGCACGGAGAGCTCAGCATACTTAAATGTTCTCTTAGAAATATTCCTAAAGAAATCATAAAATAAGTAAAATTGCACAATGTTTCAAAAGTAAATGCATCGCTACACATCTCCTTAATGACGTATAACACAAGTTTATTCGTTAAGAGTAGGGATTATTTGTATTCATCCAGAAGACAGCCTAACTTTCCACACAAAAGAACTACATTCGGCTGTTTCTGATCATATCATACAAATAAAGCCATTTAAGGGAATCAGTGAAAACTTACTACCATGGGATTTTAATTCTGTTTTTGTTCTTCCATTAGCTCCAGGGCGGGGCCCCGGGGGAGGCAGGAAATGAGCACCGGGGTGGGACGGAGGCTGACAGTCGTGCGCTCTATGTGACTTGAGTGACAAGATCACTCTTTGGGCCTGTCCCACCCACCAGTGAGCAAACTAAAGTGTTTACAGCTTAAATGCAATCGGAAAAATCCAAATTTTTCTTACTTTCATAGATAACATCTACTGTGCCAACCCCAGCTGCTGCATTTTCATGGAATGGAACACAATGTTTTTTATTGTATTTCTCTCATTATGAGTCAAACCTTTTAGAATCAGGAAACTAAAGAAAAGGAGTGACTTTTTCAATTGTACAAAAACCATACTCTACAGGAACTTAATATACATTAGATAATATGCCAAAGGAACAAAGTTTAGCAAAAAAAAGATTGGGGAAACTAAAGGAATCCTATTTAGCATGCACCATAAAATTAAGGGTAGGATCAGTTTAAGGACGCCTAAGAATTCAGAAGCATGACGGCTCTTACATGTTCGGGGCTTCAGCGACTACTTTCTGCAAGTGGGCCATAAAATTTCCAATCAAAACAAGATTTTTGGTTTTTAAATTTATTGGACGAATTCATATTCATAACCTGAATTAAAATCTACCCCATATCCAAGAATACATTTCTGCCTTATGCATTATTTCCATATTTTCATGCCCCTTAACACTAAAGGTAACAAAGAAGGCTGGGAGGAAAAATCACTCCACTCCTAGATTTCTCGTCCAAAAACACTAAAAATGCTTTGTTTTAAAGGCAAATTAGTATGAATTTTAAAACTTAATGTAAACTACCAGATACAAGCCAAAATGAGGGAACAAGTATCCTTAAGATAATAAAATATAAAATATAAAATTTTTAAAATACATACTCCTTACCTACTTTTCTCCATCGAGATCTAGGGTACAAAAACTCAGCCTATTTAGAAAGGCATGTCTGAACCTCCAGCTGGAGGTATTCTCATTCAATGTGCTATCAAAAAGGTATTAACAGAAATAAATAAAATAAAATAAAGTAAAATTATTAATAAATCCAAACCTTCCTTAAATTTGAATTTTAAAACTCTCTAACACCCTAGAGAGCCATTAAAATTACACACGAGTAGCTGAATACAAAAATAAGGTACACGGTAAATACGAGTGACTTCGCATTTCTCCATCTCACCTAATGTGAAGAACGGTGGCTGGAATCTCTGCAAGGAGAGACTGTACACAGTGACTGGCCTGGCAGGCTTTGCTTCTACTGCCTCCCCTCTCTTCATCAAAGTTGAAAGTCTCTGTCCATCTTTCTTTAACGCAGAATAGCTTACAAGATCAGAGAGGGGGAGAAGAATTAAGAAAGAATGATACCAGGTTACAGCACGGAAAGGACGACTAGTAGCTGTTGACGTGGAAAATCCTTCTAAAAAGTGAATGAGTTACTTCTTTGAACCTGCTCCCAGTGGCGTCAGGAACAGAGTTCCCAAACGTCGTGGAGCGCACAGAGCACACTCTGGCCCCAACGAGCAATAATGTCTATTTTATTGTTTGACCATCTTCCTGGAGGTGGTCTATTCGCAGTGGGCATCCTCCTGGGTTAAGGGCCCGTTAAGGGCCCAGGGCCTCTCCAGTCATGAGGGTCTCAGCTATATCTCACTGCAACAACTTCCAGGCTAACATTATTCATTTTCATATAAAAGTTACAGCAAATAAGCAAATAATCTACTTAACCAATCTTAGCTTCATGTGATAAAATTTTATTAGACCACAAAATCCTTGGAACAATCACAGAGGAAATTCTAAAACAGTGCTTATAAATAAATAAAAATGTTTCATTTATTTTAACAATAATGATCCAAAATCATGTTTATTCATCTCCTGATAAAATTTGTAAACCTTTACCTTGGAAGCAAAATTATGAAGAAACACTTTCCCATAGCTATTTAAGTACTAAAAAAACCAATATTTTTATAAACAAAATAAATACTAAATTTTAAAAGAATTGTCAATAACTTATCCTGATACAACATACAGACATTCAGTCATTTTTTTAAAAATGTGCATGAAAATTTTCTTGAGATAGTAATATGCATGAAAAATGTGGTAAATCAATTTTCTTATATTTTTAATAAGTTGCAACTCTCATCTGATTCAGAGAATTGTGAAGCCTAAGATTCTGATCCCAAAAGGAATGGTCTCGAGACTGGAAAGGAAGGACCAACTAACTGGACTCCGAATCACAACACAGACGCGTACACCGGGCTGGACTGTCCTCTGTAGAGCATTCTGGGAAGTGCCATCGCTATGCTCCCAAACTGCCCTGATATCTGCACATGGAATCGGAAAAATGGATGAGCACAGAAGAGCAAAGATACCAGGGTATGGCGACATCCAGGCACAGAGGACACCACATCGCTGTCTCTTGCACAGTGTCAGGAGTCTGGCATCCCGTCCAAATCAGCTCATCTTTACTTGATTGTTTGCTAGGTCAAATTTAAAACCTGCCTCACCTTACATAAAAAGGAGGCATTTCTTTCATTAAAGTGATACTATGTACTGGAAAATAAAATTAAACATTTAGTCAAATTCAATACTTAAACTTACAGGGGAGGCACCTGCATTATATTCCCAGTGAATTTCTGTAAAATGCCTTCAATATCTTCTTGTGTTATTTTATCTGTCAAAAATGAACAAAAAAAAAGTGACACTCAAACCACCACGAAATACATGTGTTTAATAAAACACAGATATTCACGAAATGAAAGGAAGACGAAGTCTTATCTCGTCTAATATTAAGACGAAATTTCCTCTGCTTCCATTTTTTCTCCAGCAAAAGTGATTCAATCCTCTCAATGCATTTAGTTGGTTCTTACTCGTGGCCTTTGGGAGGCCTTAGGAGATGCTGCATTAGGCATAGAAATGGTCCTGCAGCATCAAAAATGAAGTGATCAAAGAGTAGGAAAAAACCCCTAAGTTATTTCCTAAGTTTCTCCAGGCATCGAATATAAATAACTTAATGCAGAATTGAAGATTATCAAGTATTAAACACATTTAAAATTTTACTGAATAGATTTCAAAACTATTCCATGGTACGGTATAAATTTGACACATTCACATTTAATTTTGTCCCCAAGTAAAGTTGCATTTATCTGTCCCCCCTCCACTGCTCTTGCAGATTCTCTGTGCCTTTAAATGAACACACTCAATCAGATAGATGTCTTTTGCCTCAAAAATAAGCCAGAGCAAGAAGATAATATACATAGCAAGAATTTTAGCCTGATTACTAAGCATTTTGTAAACAATGATTTTAGAAAATTTGAATGAAGACATAAATAAAGCTTTCAGTATCTGTCACTTAGTCATTTTCAGCTCATTTGCTACTATTTCAAACAAAAAAAAATGCGATCTGCAACTGAAAATTGTAACACACTGAAATTTGATATTTGGAATTTTTCATACTTACAGATAACTATACATATTTCATATTCAATAACAAACTAAATTATAGAAATATTCTGTAACTTAGGTCATAGTTCATGGAAAGATATTATTACAGTGCTTCTTTTTTACTTTGTATGAAATTTATTTAAACTTATTTTTTCTGATATATACATGTTCTATTTGATTTATTTGGACAATGTTAAAAAAAAATGATGTGCCTTCAATTACTGTTCTAACGCCAGAATAAAAATTAAAGGACAGCAGGGAATACTGTGTCCAGATTTCAATACCAACACAGCAAGGCAGCCTTAACCTCACCGTGACCTTGATCCTTGCAAGCTAAACAGGAACAAAGGACCAGGACCCGCTACAGGCTCCAACAGAGGAGAGCTCAGCAATGAAAAGAGTGTCTCCCACACCTAAGCTGCTCTAAGAAGGCAGATTTCAGGCTACTCTGTTCACACGGTTTCAAACAGATACAGCTCGTGATGCAGATGAGGATTTTTTTCATGAAAAATTTTACTCCACTGTAACACTAAAATGTAATTACCGGTGGCGCCTTAGTTATGCAAAACTTCCCAATCTAGGCACCATCCTGGCAACAGCCAAAAGAAATGCCATTGCTGATAAAATTGCAATAGTTCATGACTTGGCGACACGTTTTAGAAGACCAAGCAGCTCTCTCCTGCTAGGCTGCTCTCTCCACTGACATTCCTGCTCTGTGTCTCCTTTGTGCTGCTTCGATGTCTCCCTTTCACTGACACCCCCCCAAGACGGCAAGATGTGCTCTCCCGCGTTCTACTTCTGCCCCGGCGTCTCCTTCCCTGACTTAACATCTCAGGGGTTTATGGGTTGTGCTGTTCATTCTGCAATTAATCATACACGTTTTTTAACTGTTAAAACGAAATTCTGAGCTCCTTAAAGGCACAGACAGCTTTTCTTCTTATATAATGTCCATAACTGCGGTGGCACTCAAGGCAGTCTTGCTGAATTTAATTTGCTGTGGAATAAAAGACCTCAAGGTCAACAGGGCATTAAAAGTGACCTGGGCCAGTCATTCACCTAATATGTGAATCACCAAACAAAAAGCCTACACAGAAAGTTATTTTACAATACAAGTAAAATAGTAAATGTTATCAATAAAAATTATATTCACCACTATATGAGTATGTAGTAAGCATGCTGGCTATATTTAAAACATGTTATTAGCTCAATCCAAATAATAATAGTTGTCCCTATAAGAGTAAAGATTTTACCTCCATAGGATTTAAGAAGAAAGAATGAAACCTCCAAAGCAGGTATATCATATAACTAACTAGCCCAAAGAAGTGCAATTGGTAAAAGAGACAGGTATGATACAAGTACCATAGGATTTGGGTAGTTACTCTTTGTTCGGCAAATTAATAAATCATCAACATGACAGTATTCATTTGAAATTAATTTTATAGGCATTCTCAAAAAGATTAATTTATAGAAGATCATGTTATATATCATGACTTGCTTAAAATTTATTGACTCTTCCAGGGAACACACATGACAGTTGGCACTTAGCTATGAAGTACAGACAATATGATGGTGTTACAACCATCCTCAGCCACAACAGAGCACTGTTACTGGACAAGCTCTGCCACCATGAATAGCTGTTAAATTGGGAAAACATGTGGTAAACATTAGATAGACGACAGGCGGCAGCACTGTAGCGATCCCTGAAAACAAGGCAAAGCCCACGATCACTTGCTTTGGCTTGGAGGTGCCTTCTGGACTGTGGTGCAGGCGGGGAAGCCCAAACAAAGCACTGGATCCCACCGAACAGAAATCAGACTCTGTGGAAGCAGCAGCGGCCGCAGCTGGAACGTGAGAGAACCACACAGATGTCTATAGGGCTCCAGTTGAGACTTGGCTAAATCCCCAGCTGTACATGTATATACACTGAGTTGCCACAAAATTAACCAAAGAGCCGGCACCAAAGATGTTTCGATTCCAACCACCTGGAATGAAGAAACTCTGATGAATACCTGAGGCATCCAAGGGAGACCCCAGAGAAGTCCTGTTTCAGGAGAAGTACCAATCTAGACCTGGAAAACAGTTAGACCCGGAAAACAGTTAGACACCCCCTAACAAGAAATCCACACAGAAGCAACTAGGATTAATAAGTGAGTTTAGCATGGTTAAAAGACAAAAGACCAATATACAAAAACCAACTCCATTTCTATTTACTAGAAATGGACTTATCAGAAATTAAACATTTAAAAAATCCCATTAAACAGCAGCAAAGTGTGCTATTTTAAGTATCAAAAGAAGTTAAAGATCTGTATACTGAAAACTACAAAAATATGGCTCTATTTTTGCAACTTTAAGTTTGATGGTATTTCTAACTAAAAAGAAAAAGCCATGAAAAACTATTATAAACAGCTTTATACCAGTACACTTGAAAATTTAGATAAAATGAACACCAAGAGGAAAAATTATCGAGAGTGAAACGAGATTAAAAAAATAAGTCCCACAGCACACAATCCATGATTAGAAACCTTCCTAACAAAATAAAAGTCCAAACGTCTACTAGTAAATTCTACCAGACATTAGGGAAAAATAATGCCGACCTGACACATACTCTGCCAAGAAATAGACAAAAGAGAATGCTCCCCAAACCACTTTATGAGGCCAGCATAACCTTGATATCAAAACCAGTCAAAGACAGTCAAGGACGTTATATGAAAGAAAAATTACAGCGTAACCTTCACTCACAAAGATGAAAAAATCATAAACTAAATATTAGCAAACTAAATCCAACAACTGATACAAAGGATAACATACCGTCATCAATTTGGGCTTATTCCAGAAAAGTAAAGTTCGTTTGATATTTAAATAAGAAGAAAAATCAACAGATACAGAATAAATGTGATAAAATTCAATGTCTATTCATGATAAAAAGAAAACAGCAGCAAATGGGCGTAGAAGGCCCAATATCCTTACTGTGATCAAACTTAGAGGGAAACAACCTGTAGAAATTGGTAGGAAGACCTGTTCTTTCAGACAGCAAGACTCATTCTAAAACTACAACAGTTACAATAGTTTGGTCTTAGCACAAGGACAGACAGACTGACGTAACGAAACAGACTCCAAACAAACTCACACCTGTATGGGGCTTGATTTGTGACCAAGGGCTGGATAAATTAGACAAAATAAAAACGAGGAACTTCTTAGATAGGTAAAAGACAAGCCACAGAGCAGGAGAAAATATCCTCAAGACATAATAAACAGAGGAAGAGCACGTATCCCGAGTATATTAACATCTTTTACACAAATCAGTATTTTTGAAAAAAAGAAAAGGCAACTCAATAGGGAAAAAAAAAACTGAAAACCAAAAAGATGAGCAAGGGATCTGGACAACACGCAACGGAGGATAAAGATAGCTGAGGAGCCAAAAGCATGAATCAAGTGCCAAATTTCATTAATAATCAAATTAAAACCACAATGAAATGCCACTATGCATTTACCAGAGTGGCCAAAATGAAAAACACTGTTACCATGTGTTGCCAAGGATGCAGTGGAACACATTTATTGCTGGTGGAAATGCAAAAAAAAAAAAAAAGTTATAAAAACACTTTAAAAGCTACTAATTTCTAGCACAGTACAATATATACTTATGCTATGACCTGGCAATTACACTTGGGTACACTGTATCCAAGAGAAATGAGTCCATGTCTCTACCAAAAAGACATACGAAATACACAGAGCAGCTTTACTCACAAAACCCCAAACCAGAGTCGACCCGAAAGCAGTGTGTCAACAATAGCGTATGTGTGTGAATACCCACGCACACTTATACACACATCATTCATATAGATGTGTATTTTTTCCGACACAATATGGCACATTCTCACAATGGCATAATACACAGCAATAAAGAAAGGCCCAAATACTGACACCTGTAACAAAACAGATGACTCGCGCTCAGAAGAACAGATGAACTCTGTGTGCCTGTGGCAGAATCCAGACACCCAAACACTGTTCCACTGCATTTCTATCAACTTCGAAACCCGTTCAGAACTGTGGTCACCGCGGTGCTGGAAGCTAGAACCACAATCCCTGGGGCAGGGACGGGAAGGGGCGTCGGGGGGTTCTAGGAACCTTCTGTGCCTTGGCTAGATGGTAGCTGTGTGGATGTGTGCCTCGGGGGGCTCACAGAGCTGTGAATGTGCGTTTTCTTCACTCTGCTTTACTCGTGTAATACTTGATGGTGAAGGGGTTCAAATACAAACAAGAGGCGCCATAAGGCAACTGACACCCAGCTACCCCCAAGCCTCCCCAGTGCTCCCTATTCGTTCAAATCACAGTTTGAGACTCAGTTCAACTCAACTTCCTCCAGGGCGTGAGGGCAGCCAGGCCAGAGTCCCAGAGGAGCCACTCCCACTCACATTAGAACACCCGTCTGTGAGACCTTGGTGACCCCGGTCTTGGGACTGAGGGGAACGTGGTGTTTAGAACACAGGGTTAGCACGAGCGACCACTTTCCTTTTTCGTTTCCTGCCTCCCAATAAAAAAGCCACGAGAGAAATCTGTTCCCATCTCAGGAGCTGTTAGGTCTTCCCAGAAGTCTGGCCCACATCTAAGGTGCCTGGAAAGTCACGGTCCTGGTGTCCTGGGCTCAGCGGAGGACAGATGGGCACAATGAAGACGTGGGCCCTGAAAGACACCAGCGATTGCACCCGAGACTTGACACCTTCATACTGCACAGACGTGGCCAAGAAAAGCGCAGCAGGAGCAGGAAGACACTCCGCCGTTCCTGGGAGTCACCGGCGTCACCCTCTTCGTGAATGCCTCTATTGCCTGCCTAATTTATTCACAGAGTGAACGTTTTACTCTACGGGCCACACACTGTCCTAGAAACCAAAAAGACAGTGAGGACCAAGAGCGACATGGTCTCAGCCCCACAGCTCAGGGACTGATAGGCAAACACACATTTAGACATGTTGCAAAACACTACTTGGGAATAACAGAAAGTGTTATGAAAGAGAATACAGGGAAGGGACCTATTAACATGATTAGATTTTTAATTCCACGGAGCTGGACTCATTTTCTTACTCCTCTGAGCTACCTCTCAGCTACCTAAAATAATGGCTAACGACAGTGTTTGCCTCGGTGGAGCAAAATGACTTAAGAGCATTCATTGGCCATTCGCTGCACACTGCCTTGGCTACTTCATCCACTTGTCAGTTTTCTCAACAGGCCGGTGAAGAGCTGCATTTCGCATTCTTAAAACGATGTAACAGCTGATGCTACATACCTGTACTTTGCAGATGGTATAGCATAGTGAATTATCCTGTGTACTGTGTGACTTTGGATGTCTGCCAGACATTTACCTGGGTGAAAGTCTGTTTATAATCATCTAAAGCTAGAGCCTAACTCCATTTTCCATTTAAACAGAAAGCGTTTTTTGTACTTTTTTCATATGCTGAATTTTCCAGTACCAAGTCATGCAACACACCTCTTAACAGTCTGCATTTGTACTTGTGACATTTGCAGTGGTTTATGAGTAAGTGTGAACATCTCACTACTTCATTAAGACTTCCAGTATAGTAATATCTGTACATTTACACACTGATGTGCCATTTTTATTAGAACTTTTATTTCTTCTTTATATTCCATTTACTGTGTAGAGTGATTTTTTAAAAAACATGTAGGCAGGTTAGAGTATCTTTGAATTTTATTTCGGGGTGGTAAAGAAGGCACTACAAATATTGGTTATAGGTCTCAGTTTTGGGTCCAGAGGGTCGAGAACCTGGGTCCTAGCCCTCCATTAGAGAGAAGTCCTGGAAGGGCACAGGCTGGGTCTTATGCTTATTTATCTTCCCTTCAGTGCCTGTTACAGCAGCTGTAACAAATAATAAACATTTGCTGATTTACTGAAATCACACAGAAAGGTCCTATCCATCAGCAACATTCTTTGGCCTCTCACCTTCTGGAACTACAAACACCATTCAGCAAACTCTGGGGAGCTCTCCTCTTTGAAGGCCTAAAGAACCTTGGTTTCTCCACAGCTTAGTCCGACATTTTAATGAGATGATTTTAACAAATGATGCTCTCTTTAAGACAAGTAAATAAGGCCGCACATTATACAACAGAGCAGGTTTTTAGATTCTAAAATGCCTCCGGGCAGGAAGGAAGGGCACGTTTAAGTATTTTCACCACCCTGACCCTTATTTAGAATCCCCTACTCAATGAAGTGCACCATC
The DNA here is from genome assembly GCA_007922815.1 of Macrotus californicus. Lineage (NCBI taxonomy): Eukaryota > Metazoa > Chordata > Mammalia > Chiroptera > Phyllostomidae > Macrotus > Macrotus californicus. The sequence goes on along the minus strand of VMDR010001448.1, from coordinate 28,959 downwards.
GAGTCACTGGTCTTAAAACCCCAAACTTGGGTCATGGTTGACAGCTTCCTCTCCCTCACTACGCCAAACGACCAGCAAGCCTCGCCAGATTTACGTCTTCACCATTCTGCTAACTGTACACGCCCTGCCATCGCACACTTCCCTGTGCCCTGGAAATCCGATATTCTGCTGTAACCCTGTGCCTCTTCACTCTTAGAAACCTTCTGGCTGGAAATTACGGCTGCGTTTCCATTAAGTGAGGGTCAGCCATATGTTCCCTAATAAAAATAGTATCAAGAATAAGTCAACATTTGTTTTTAAAACAACTCAAAATAAATCAGTGATTTCTCTTTTGATTATGTCATTTGATGACTCAAGTAAAATACTAAACTACATGTAAATAAATATGAACAGGTCAAGTGAAGCCACTGTGAAGACCGAAGAGGCCGGTCTCAGCACTGGGCGATATGAAGTGCACAACAAGGACATGCAGCACAAAAGCACAGGGAAGCCAGGTGCCGGCCTGTCCACAGCCAAATGAAGAAGTGATAATGTGGACCACAAGCCCACAGGCACAACAACAAGCACACACAAAGCCTACACATAATTCACAACTGGTGATAATGTGGGTGAACCGACTGTACAAAACAGCTTCATTATAAATAGCATGAGCACTAGGAGAGTTGCTAGGAAACCATTTCATTTATCTATCCTTTCTTAAAATAGTAAAAAATAAATAAATAAAAGGAGTAGTAGAAAAACTAAGATTCTGCTTTATTTCCAGAGAAATAGCTTTCCCTTTGCCATAGCTTTTTACGTACACCAACAGCAAGGAAACACGATTAGTTTTAAAGCGTTAAACCTGGTACATTTATTTCAGCAGCGAAGAAATAATTCTAAAATAAATAAACAAACAAACAAACAATTGCAAGACACGGGTAAAATCTAACAAGAGAGTTTCTCTGTTTCTCCTTTACTAGGAAAAAAATGTCCTAAATCCTAGCTACAAATGCCTTTTGGAAAGGGAATTATTTGGAAGAATTCTGAACATTATAAAAACTGACTATAGGAAAAGAGGCAATTATAATGAATATTAACAAACTCATACCAAATAAACAACATGATAAATCATTTATGATCTTATGAAAGTAAAAAATGTACTGAAAACTAAAATCACTAGTAGTTTCAGGGTAGGGAATTCACAGAACCTTTTCCTGAATGTTAAAAGAGAGTACTTGAGATGAACTTCATACCGTAAGGCTTCTCTTCCGTCACTTTCCCCGTAGAGTCTAGCGTGTCGGTGGCTTTCCCCAGCTCTCCGATGGCAATGTACCTCTAGAGGAAGAGCGACAAGGCAGAACACAGGCCGTAAGGCGAGGAAAAGCCATCGTGCGTGTCCCGAGAGGCACACAGAATTCTACGGGTACCACCAATTTGACACAGAATGAAGGCAAACAGACAGCAAGGGTTTCTTGGTTTGGGGGAAGCAGGAAGCACGTGTGCAAACTGGAGAACAAGCCCCAACTTCCCACGGCAGCCAACATGACAAAGATAACTGTGGCTTATAAACATGCTGGCATTGCAAACAGCTTTCTAAAACTGGACTTGATTTTGAAGGAAAATGTTCGTATCTACTTACAGCAAGAGAGAGCGGCACAGGAAACCCTTGCACGGCCATCCCCAGATTCCCCAATTTTACCTCGCATACAATTAAAGTTGACTTTAAAATAAATCAGTTCACTACTTCTTTTATGAAAGACTAAGACTAATCTTTGTAGTTTGAGTATGCATTTAAACAAAAGCTAAACATGTAGTTCTCTGAAGGGGAAAGTCACGTCTACAAACTGACCGTTACTCATAGTGAAGAATTAGGTCACTCTTAGTGAACTGAGGTGTGCTTTGCTGCTCGTTTCGGGGCGCCCTACACTGCAACGTCTTCACACTCCCTTCAGTGGGTCAGACTCAGTTTTAAGTGGAGCATCACATGACATACTGTGACAACTGCAACACAAAGAATTCCCACTGAACGCCATCTGTGGCTATGTGAGCAATTTTTTTAAAAGGAAGCTCAAATATAGTTCATTAATGACAAGCTTATTATGCTAATACAGGGACCAGAGACAAAAATGCAAAAAAAAAATTAAAACTTCAAATTCTCGTAAGCAAGCACACATTGCATTCCTCTTCGGTGCCCTTCTCTGAAATCACCTTCTATTATATAGCTCAGATTTTTTTTTTTACAAACACAATACAGAAGGGAATGTTCCAATGCGTTTCAATGAACTTTAAACATTTTTCATTAATATTGACAGAAGTTAGTTTCTGTGACTACACATTTGGTCTCATCACCCAGAATGCCCCACTCCCGCTCCTGTTTTTGGAACCATCAACCCCGGTGAAGCAGACACCGGGAGAAGCACCAAGGGCGAGTGGGAAGAACACAGACTCAGGTGTGAACCCCTGCTCCCCAAGTGGGTTAAGTTAGTCTCTCCCGTTGGGGCCTTGTTTTCTTCATTTTAAAATGAAGATAATAACAGTACCTCTTGAAAAGAAGCAGAGTTTAGAACAACAGTACCTGGCCCTGGTGAGCAATAAAAAACAATACTATTATTGATACTATATTTAAAAAAAAAAAAGGTAAAGTGATTCATACTAACAGTGGTTAAAGTGACTCATCTGGTTACAAAGAATTCCCGTAAGAAACAGTGCAGCAACAATGCCCTGATTTTTGTCTTCATAATCTGCCTAGTTGCACAAGAAAAGCACAATGCAACCATGAAGTATACTGTGTCCAGATGTTTGTGCTATTCTGCTATGTAACAAGTTTTAACGAGGAACCTTCCCAAGCATGCAATCAATGCTCATTAGTCTCTGGGCTGCAGGTGTCCTGGCCTGGAGCCCCCTCTCTTCTCTGAGGCTCAAACCTCTTTCAGAGCTGCCCTGTTAATCCATCCCATCTCCCAATCAATCACTCAACCCCGCTGCATAGTTAAGAGTAGGTGCTCAACACAAGTTTCTTACAAAAAAGAATGAAGGCCTATTATCAAACCCACATTATATGTTCATTCATTTACTAGTATATTCATTCAATCATGTTTCTTAAGGACTGTGAATATACAAAATACTCCTTTACATGATCTTTTTAAAATTTTTACAAAGGTTTTATTTACTTATTTTTAGAGAGAGGGGAAGGGAGGGAGAAAGAGAGAGAAACATCAGTGTATGGTCGCCTTTCGCACATCCCCTACTGGGGACCTGGCCTGCAACCCAGGCAAGTACCCTGACTGGGAATCGAATCTGCGACCCTTTGGTTTGTAGGCTGGCACTCAATCCACTGAGCCACACCAGCCACGGCTACATGCTTTTGATACAAAGGTATATACAAAAGAGTCCCCTGCCTCTAGAAGGTTACAGCGTAACAGGATAAGACATCAATAAAGGTAACCTGCAGAGGGAACGGTACCACGGTGATAACAGGTAACAATGCCTGTTCCCAGTGGTTTGTCTTACTGAGCTCTCACATCATATTGCTTGGCATGTGGTTACCTACAGATGTTCATTATTTTCCAGGTATATTTTATACACTGACCCTTATCTCACCACATTATAAACTCTGTTACCTTGGATTTTGCACTGTTGTCCTATTGTTTCTTACTAGATGGAAAAGTTCCATCTGCGTGCTAGAGAAGGTCCTATGCATACAATTCTTCATATTTCCCCACAGTTTTGGACCTCCATATTGTATCTGCCAAGTTTCAAGTCATTCTAGGTTCTGCAGTTATGCTGAGTCTGGCCACATGCTGGATTCTTGTTAGGGAAAAGAATACCTAAACCAGCAGTTCGCAAACACTGTGGTTTCAGAACCTCTGTCAACACTTGAAAGTTATTGAGAAACCCTGGCACAACTTTGCTTTCATATGAATTCTTTAATATTTACGGTACTACATATTAAGACGGAAAAATGTGAAAACACTAATGCACGTACACATTCGTTTAGCCGTCAGAGCCATGACATCTTTGCTCATCGGGGAACTTCTGAAAAACTCCACTGAGTACTTAAGAGACTGCAGGTGAAACAGCAAAGCTATGGCAACAGTTTTGACTTGAAAAGTCTCCCTAAAAAAGCCCCTGGGCCCTGGACTGGACTTTGTGAGCTATTGTCAAAGTCGGTGATGTTCAACCTCTTTCCTCTCTCGGCACACAGAAACTAATTACTAACATTCTGTGGCACGCCTAAAGAAATATACTTTTTGCCAAACTGACGTAAAAAAATAGGTATCATTTTGACTCATTCACACCAAACAAATACTGTTTGTGTTGGCTGCTGTCAGTCTGAGGGAAAAGAGGTCAGTGTCCCTGGCTAAATAGTTAGGTATTGCGTGTTTTAAAAAACCTTGTGGCACACCAGTTGAAAATCACTGAGCTAAGTCATACCTGATTTCTAGCCATCCCTTGTCTTGGCACCTAGCAATAATTATCTTCCTATTATGCCCAATAATCCACAAACTACTTAGAAAAATCTACCCAGAGAGTTAAGCCTTCAGCTGAAACAAGGCCTCACCACCAAGAAGTCATGGGATAGAAGAAAAGAGACATGGGAATTTATATGCACAATCCCACCATTCTATCCTATGGGGTGTAAAGTATTTTTTACTGGCCAAAATTCTACAGAGACAGGGTTTTAGAGTCACTTGTGTCCCATGACGTATATCTGGATATTGTGAATTCTATTAATGAATTCATTAAAACATAATTCCACTACCACCACACAAATGGAGGTCCTGTAGAATTTTTAAAGAAATTTCCACTGGACCGTATGTCCTTTGGGACTTGTGGCTTCTCGCTGATACTGACATTACCGTATTCTCTACCTCGCTCACCCTCAAGCTCCCTGAATGCCACTAGACAACTTTAAGAACAAATTGCCTTCTGTTCTCTTCTGGAGAAAAGAAAATGTTTGCATTACATAAAGTGTACATAATTATTTCCATCTCAGCTAGGCACTGCTTTTTCTGGTTTGATTTTGAAAGCTTGTGATTCAGTTTCACAAACAAAGGGATATTATTTAGAATGAGGAAGAACATTAAAAAAAAACCCAACTACCAAACCGAAAACATGTGGCTTTGAATGTCTTCATTAAAAGAGTACTTCTGTACAGTTCATAAGTATAAGCCCTTCAAAATTTTCAGCATAGTACTTATGAAATGTATGAATAGTAATAGAATGTAAAGAAAAGGTACAAATTGGAGTAACCTCTTGAGAAAGTACATTGGATATGCTCAAATCTTGGACAGTGGGCTATGTTCCACAGGAGCACTATTCAAGTCACACTTCAGAGTTGACACTGACTGGTTACACTGAAAATACTACTGCACACTTGGGGTATACCTGGGGTACCTTACTGTCCTTTGAGCCCATCCAGGGTAGAAAAGTTTGTGTCCCCAAACAATACGACCTGCTCAACTATTGGAGGCGATACAAAGCTACTTTAAGAGGAAATGCTGCTGGCTTTGCCTACAGGTACTACTGCCTACGGCGTATCTCCACACAGATATGGGAGTAGCCTTCTACCTGGAAAATGTGAGTTAAAGTCTTTATATGGCCTCAATGATTTCATAATAGAACAGCAACCATTCCATCTGCTCTTCTGGTCTCTAAAACATACAGAAGTAACCAACTGTAATCAGCAATATAGAAAGCAAATAAAGATAATATCCCAAAACCGCATCAAAGTCTGTCACTTCCAAGTATATCTGTCACCCAGCTTCTGCTCAGTGAGTGGCTCACAGAAAGTGTAACTTAGGGAAGACTGTGAAGGAATACGCACCCACTGCCTCCTTCTATGTAATCTACTTTCCAGGTTAGGCCAAAGGGACACGTAGCCTAACCTTTCTCGGGAGCATTTTACTTAAATCACACTTTATGCAGATGTATATCTGCTGTAGAACTATTTTTGAGAACCACCATCTATCTGTCACTCAATATGTCCCACTTCAAGAAATTTCCTTCTGACTTGAATGTCCAGAGAAACTCTCCCTTAGAAAACTGGCATGCTTCCTGTTTCTGATGAGTGCCATATTTTGCCGAAGCTACCAGAAATCACAGATAGAAATGAAAGGAGTGATATTAGATCTATTCAAGATTTCCAACAGGTGTCTATGAGACATCAGAGAGATCCAATAGGCCAGGAATTTTGGAGAGAGACGAAATACTTGGAAATAGTAACAACAGCACTTACTGAACAACTTTGGTCTACAAGGCACTGTACAGAAAACTAACATGCTTCTTATACACATTATACGTGTAATCCCCAAAGACAATGCAGTGAAAAAAATAAATTACAAGAGAGATAGCAAAAAAAGGAAAAATAAGAAGAAAGAACTCATGGAAATGGACAACAGTGTTTAATTGTAGGGGAAGCAAAGTAGGTGGAGGTGGAAGAAGGTATAGGGGAATAAATGGTGATGGAAAAAATAAAAATTAATTTAAAATAATAATAAATAAGCAAATAAAGAGAAATACAATCATTGGTAGAGCAAAATGTCCTATAAGATAGAAGAGGAAGCTAGTGAAGACAAAGAAAGGCTCTTTTCTTAAACCTTACCTCATCTGAAAGGGAAGAAATGAGAAAAAGGAGTTGCAGAGTCTGAATAGTCTCTGGTTTTCAAAATGGACCTAAAATAACTTAATGGCCTAAAGATTTTATTGAAAAGGCCGGCACTCCACCCAGTAATTTACAGTGGTTGCATGAAGAGGCACTATGTTGAAGATTGTTGGGGTGTTTCTTGGTTCAACAGAAGAGTGTTGGGCCACGTTCAATTACCAATGTCTCTAATAAGGGCTGAATGGTGAGGAAAGGGCGGATTGTGATATTGCTGAAACATGCACATCGAATATCTGCCATCCTAGAACTAAATATTTCTACTCTTGAGTTAACTCCACCCTACACGTACTACACGTCTACTTTTCTGTGGTGCAAATAAAAGTCTATCTGTAAGAGCAGACAGTGGGAAAAGAGTAAACACTAGGTCAAATGCTAGGTCTGCACCCAGTTAGGAGGCTGCAGGCACTACACACACACACACACACACACACACACACACACACGCAGAAAGAAAAATATCAAGAGTACATTGTACCATAGAGTTAAAGTTGTGTGATAAAATTGTCATGTTTTTATACATGTATATGATATAGGATCATGATGTAAAATGAATTTATTACTCTGGGTCTTGGTCAAAAAAGTTTTGAAAGCCACTAAATAAGAGGATCTCTAAGATTCCTTCCAATGCTAAAAACAAAATCTATTTTTAAAAATTTAACTACTTTTGACCTGGCTGGTGTGGCTCAGTGGACTGAATGCTAGCCTGTGAACCAAAAGTTCACTAGTTTGATTCCCAGTCAGGGCACAGGCCTGGGTTGCAGGCCAGGTCCCCAGTAGGGGGCGCATGAGAGGCAACTACACACTGATGTTTCTCTCCCTTTCTTTCTCGCTCCCTTTCCCTCTGTCTAAAATAAAATAAATGAAATATTTTTTAAAAAAATTTAACTACTTTAGTGGAGAAAAATGTAATCTTCAAAAAAGTTAAAAGTAAAATTTAAATAATTTAATTTTTCAACAAATATATAATCTAAAATAAAAGTATAAAAAATACAAACAGCTAATGAGGTAATAATCCTATTTTTGAAAGGTGAAGCACCCAAGAACTAGGTTTTTGTAATAAGATGGCACCTAGGATCTTCTAGTTAAGTCACTGAGGGTTAGTGAGTTCTCTGTGTGACACTCAGCTTTCCCAGTTGAGGACCAAAATGGTTTGGGACAAATAAAGCTTAAGCCAGAGCCAACAATGCATTTATGTTCCCAGTCACCATATTTCTGAAAATATGCCTGGAATTTGCATGTCAAACCTCCCAGTAACATATAGTGTGCACTGTGTGTATTTGTAGTTGAGGGTGGAGGGGTGGGTAATAAATATTCCAATGAACTCAAAATATTTTATCTTGGGAAAACCCAAACAAATTCCTTAATGTAAATATATCTTTTTTGTTATTATAAAAGTCATTTGTTCATTGTAAAGATTTTGGAAAATACAAAACCATGTTAAAAAAAGAAAATAAAAATCACCCATTATCCTATATCAAAATTACTATTACTTATATTTTGGAGTTAACAAACAAATACTAAGCAACAGGCAAAAAACATGTATCAGAAACAGATCCTAAACTCCATGTGCCTGTATTTAAGTACAATGTAGAAATTTACTGTAAAACAGTCAAATTCATGCATTCTAACACAATTTTTGTATTCTGTGACTTTTTAACACCGTTTTGAAGACTGCAGAGCAAAACACCTTGAAATTCTTCTTCCCTTTATCTAAGGCATTAAGAGCTGCTCCAACTGAAAGACGCAGGTTTTATGTCAGTTGATAACTAAGATGTAATGTCAAAGGCAATATACTCTCCAGGGCTTTTTAAGAAAAGCTTACGTAGATTGTTAGTGAACAAAAAGGGGGTTCAGCTGCCTGCTGCCACTAAAAGGCAAACTCTAGAGGCAGAGGCTGGTGAGAAAGGAATGAGGTTTTTATCTGGATGCTGAATGATCTGGGAGAATGGGGGACTCCTGATCTGAAAATTCAGCTCCTCTGCACACCCACAGAAAATCCAGCATCCTCAGCAAGACCAAAACGAAAGGCAGTGCCCAGAGTTCCCGCTCCACTTTAAAGCACTGTCCTTTGCAGCACAAAATGTCTGCTAGGTGATCATGCAGGAAACTTAACTTGTTCCCAGCTGCTGTCCAGCCCCAGGCTCCCTCCCAGAGGCAGAGTGTGGAGCTGGTGCCACCACTGGCCATGCAGTTTCTAGGCCCACAAGGTCCCATGCTCCCAGGCCAGAGAGCACATAAATGCATGGGCAAATACTCCACCAAGTCAGCGAGAGAGACTCCCTCCTGGAGGCCATGGGCCACGTGACTTAGCAGTCACATGATCCGTGAAGAGGCCAGGCCAGTGCACCCTCCAGGTGCAGGTTCCAAGCAGCGAACAATGAGCAAGAGAGTGTTTGTTCATTCCCCTGGATTTATATTAGCTTTGGGTGTGGGACAGGCCAGGTGCTTTCTCAGAATGACCAATTAACTTCCTGAGCTTTCATGCCCTCGGTGGGTCCACCTCCCAATCAATCCTTTCTTTCCCCATGGTAGACTGACAGGTCTGTCCAGTCCAGCACCTCCCCCTGCCCATTTTAACTTCTACCACACATGTGCCTGCCTTCCTCTGGTCCGGCCCCCAATCTGGTACTGGAATGGCGTAGAAGGGCTTTTCCCTCTAAGTGTCTTGCTAGCCTTGCACATGTTCAGTGTAAGAACATCCTCCAGCTGCCATCTTGCCTGAGGTGTGGGGGAGACTCTGGCGCTGTCAGCTCCCCACCTCCCACATCCTAGTCCTGATAAGGAGTGGGTGGCTCACCCTCAGGGCCCACCTGCAGAGAGCAACCAAACCAGCAGCCTAAATAAAAGAACCCTGGGAACCCCACATTCTTTGAGGCAGAGCCGAGGACAGCCTCAGCAGGAGGGGTAGGGCACCTGCAGCCAGGATGAGGCCCTCCGCACAGGGGCAGAGCGCCCAAAGGCATAAGCTCAATTCGACTCAGCCTCACAGACCCACAGAAGTGCAGAGAAACTCCAAGTGCTTGCCATGGCCCCGGGGCAGTTTGCAAAGGTATTGTCTGGCTGCTTGCCCAGCTCCCAGGTGCCATTCCCAGGACCTAGTTCCACCTCCCCCAGTGGCCCCTCCTAGTCCCCGCCCTCAGCCCACTCCCAGCAGTCCCAGTAGGCTGTCTATGGGTATCAAGACCACCGTCACTCAAAGTGCGGTCCAAGGTCCAATATCCATGACAAGATTAACTTCAGAAAATGAGGGTATTTAAAACTTATGCAGCAATTTGACACTGCCATAACATTTTAATTATATTTTACAAAAGTCATCAATTAGTCTTCAATGAACTGAAAAAAAAAAACCTCTAATGGTCTTTGACCAAATTTTTTTTAAAGAAACAATTTAAACAAAACCACTTTACCAACTATTTATATCCCATTCACAGCAACGATTTTAAAACAAAAAGTTTAGCCCAGGGGCTTGCTGAAACTCTTCTCTACCTAATGACATATTAGTTTTCCTCCCACAGGCATTTTCACTGGTCCCTAGCCCCAACTATTATAACCTAGTAACTAATTAGGGTACAGATGTCGTTGTCTCTTAGAGCTGGAAGAGACCCTTGAGAGGATCAAATCATGTTTCCTGAGGAAAAACTGAAAGGCCCAGAAAGGTTAACCACTTTGACATCTTGCTTCAAAGCCCATCCTGCTGTTCCCTCCTGCAGGTCCCTCACTGAATGCCTGAAGCAATCGGCAGGTGTCAGGCTCCCCCGTTTCTGCACAACCTTTCCTCTCTCTCCTTTCAAGAGCCTCAAAAAGTGCTTTACCATCTTAAAGAAGCCCAATTCTTTTCTTTAGCAAGCATTTGCAACCATTGAAGAAAGCGTGACTTTTGCTGAAAAGTGCATGTTTTACAAAGTGGTATTGTTTCTATAAAAATCCAAAGTTTAATAAAATCTGCCAATAGAATTTATTATCTGTAAGTTCCCTTTCATCTAAGAAATATAATTATATAAAAAAACAGATATATATTTTTTTAAATTATGGGCACAGCAGAGTTTTTGCTTCTATAAGTCAAATTTGCTTTTCAATTTTGAATGTTCAATTTAGTCTCAACATTTGAATTCTCAGATACCATAATTACAGATATTGTGATGAATACTCAGGATGGACACTCACTCTCGCATTTTATATAGTTTACTTTTCATTGATAAAATTCAGCACATGGTCATTAAGAAAAATATTCAGGAAAGAAAAGAAACACAGAACTATTTCTGTATTCTTACCTTGGACCCTGACAACATACTGGTCAACATTTTTGTTCCCCTTCCAATTCCAACCACTACAAATCAAAGAAAGAAATATTATGACACTCTATTTTGAAAAGTAGGTTTTTAAAATATCTGCATATTCTGGTCATCATTTCCTGGCACCTGTAATGTAAAGTTGGAAAGAGCACATATTAGCATAATTTCAGGGCTCCCACTACTCAATCTGTTGTCATGTGACTCAGAAATTCTCACAAGGAATGGGAGGGAGACGTTTTTTTCTTCCCCAAACTGTAAGACATGATAGAAACCTCAACCTGATCATTTAGATAATAAAAAGTTTTAGAAAAATCTTAAAGGACTCACTGGAATCGTATATGGGCAGCAGTGAAAAATACATGGTATCATTAACCATGGTCTCATAGTCTTCTGACAGTTCATTACTAAACAAAGCAAAAGCTATCATCATAGCTAACGAACCATTTAAAGGTGATTATTGCCCAGTGGTATGCAATCAAGAAAGCAGAAACACAACAAACCGACCCACACAAAGACGACCACGTGGTGAACGAGCGCCTGGAGAAGGTGTCCATATAGACCACGCATGAAGCACGGTGATGGCCCACCTGTCTCTTCAAGGTCAACACCGTTGCACCATATGGCAACACATCTCAGCCGCTGAGGATGAGAAGGCATAATCATTTCTTCACTAAATAGCAAGTTAGTTCTTGTGAGAATTGGAGCATTTTCTCATCAATGGATACAATTTCGTAAAAGAACACAATATAACCGCCACAATTCAAAATCACAAGGAGACATGACTGACAAGCTCAGCTACCATGAATGTTCATAGCAGTTACCACTCACTGAGTTTACCATTTATCAAATCCCACCGTAAATGTTTTCCATTCACTTGCTCATTTAATCCTTACAGCAACCCTAAAAGGTAACACAATGATCCCTATTTTATAGATAAGAAAATTGAAACACAGACTAAGAACTTTGCCTAGTGCCTCACAACTAGTATATGGTGCAATTAAAATTTAAAACAGACCCTCTCCTTTTGACCCTCCCTGCCTCCTCACTCGCAGGCTCTCTTCCCATCGCCTGCCCAGGCCTAAATCTGCCCAGACCACTGCGCACCTGACTGCCCACATCCGCCACCTTCCTCTACCGATCGACAGGGTCTCTGAAAACATACACTGCACACAGCACCCTCCCCTTCTCTATAGGATCCCAACGCCTGCAGCACCCATTCCTTTGTCAGGTGTTGAAAGTCTGCCCTTCGAAACCCAGCTCAAGTCCCAACCACTGAACCAAGTCCACCCAACCCCCGTAAGCTCCTGCGATAACAGTCATATTAATTTAGGGACGGAGATGAAAGACCGTCTGCCTCTGGTGTGCCCTGTGGAGCACAGCCCTCTTCAAATGACAGCCACTGCTGCTGAGCCAAACGTGTGGTGCGACAACAGCAAAAACAGTCTGGTCGTCCTCCTTTCGGGAGCCCCCGACCCCGGTCCTCGAGCAGCTATGACGTGCTCAGTCCCGAGAAGACCTCCAATGGAACAGCACATTTTCTGACCGAAAAAGCTTCTAATCTCATAGGGAAAACAAAATGCAGACAAGAGAAGTCACAAGTGCTCAAAAACAAAGTTGCCTGAAGTAGTGCGTGGATAACACTTAGTAACAACATGACAGCGTATGATTAAGTGTCAAGGTGAACAGAGAACAATTGCTGTGGGAGGTAAGGAGGGGGCTCCCTAAATGCCTGGAGAGACCAGAGAACACTTGACTGAAGCGTTTCAGACAGTCTGAGTTAGGTCATAAAGGATGTACAGCGTTTGAACAGAGATGACAGAAGCATGTTCTAAGGACACAAGCACGTTCTCAGACACAAGGATGAGCACAGGGCGTTTATCAACCAGAGTGCTGGGGGGAGAGGGGGTCTTAAGAGCAGGCTGACCTATTTAGCTTTCTCATGGTTGAAATGCTGAACTCATTTCTCTGCCAATTCAGTAATCCAGAATAATAAAATTTAAAACAAGAGGGCATCTTAGAGTTTATCCAGCGTTACTAACCCTCTCGTTTTGTACCCAGGAAAACAAGGCCCATTGAAGCCCAGTGATTAGTGAAAGCAGAATTTTAGGAAGACTAATACAGAAGTGGCATGCAGAAAAATTATCTGGAGTTGAAGCCCAGCCAACGAGCAGCTGTCATTCAAGGGACAGTTTGGTGGACAGTTTACTCAACTTTTTCCCATTCGATCAATCAACATTTTACTCGGTGCTTGCTGTATAGGTACAGAAATGAGTAAGACTCGGTGCCAGCCCAGTGAGTTACAAAAACAAGGCACAGAGTGAACTTTCACAGTAGCAACATAAAGAAGCAGGTAGGCAGGCCTCACACGTAGGAGACAGCATTTCAGCTGAACCTGGAAAGGCCCACAGGATTTCCACAATGAAAGGAGACAGAGGTGCGAAGTCCATCTGAAAAAACAGCATTGGCAAAGATACAAGTTTGAAAAAACTGGCAAATTAAGAGAATAAATGAATAACAGGGCTTTCTAAGGACCGTCTCACAATTATTGCTTTGCCTGTCTCCCAAATTTTCTGTGCTCACGTGTTTCTTTTTAAAAAACCCCACTATTTCCAAACCTGCTCAAATGGCCTAGTATTCTATTCTCAAATCATACAGACGTTATATATCACAAGAGCCACTTTAGGAGAGGCAAGGGTATGACACATGTAATTCTAAAGCTGTTTGCAGTCACAGTCCCTACTACCATTTATTTAGTTCTACGATGCCCTCGCAATCATCTTAAAAGATCTGTATTTTTCCACTTCTGAGAATTTATCTTAATAATCAAAGAAGAAGTTTTATTCGTAAAGATGTTCCTCACAAAAATCAGTTCTACTAACAAAATTCTGGTACCTCCAGTGACTTCAAATAGGGACATGGTTAAACAAGCTGTATTTTACCCATATGACACCACCTTACATTGCTATCGCTATTCGAAACAATGTTTACCTCCTCTTAGAACTGTGGTTGCCACATCCCACAGGTCTTGGTGTGCTGTGCGCTTCTATTTCATTTGCATTTTCTCATTTCCCTCTGATTTCTTCCTGGGCCCATTGGTTGTTCAGAAGTGTGCTGTTTAGTTTCCACATATTTGTGAGTTTTCCACCTCTCCTCCTGTGACTGATTTCTGTTTTCATATCACAGTGGTCAGAGAAGATGCCTGGCAACACTTCAAATATATACAACTATATTTGTCAAGCTTTCCTTAATGATGTAAAAAATGTTTAGAGTTTTTTAATTAACATGATAAAATGCTTATGTCATTATGTAAGTAAAAAAGGATACAAATGTACATACAGTAAAACAGCTCAATTTTTAAAATTTGCATAGATAAAAAACTAGGAGAAGTGGCAAAAATGTCAATAATTATCACTACAAGGTGGAAAATGAGTAACTTTTATTGTCAACTTTATTTTTTAAATATTTCTTAGTTTCCACACTGTGATTTTATAATCTCTAAAGTCAAAAAATAATCATTTTTAAAGTGATATACAGAAGATTACTTTCCAGTTTAAGTGATTTGGAATAGTGGGTATATCGGTTTACCAGCTTAGTAGTGATACAACACAAACTCATTATCCCCCAGTTCTGGAGGCCAGACATCCGAGGAGGGCTTTCTTACACTAAACATCGAGGTATCAGCAGCCAAGGTGTCAGCATGGCTGCGTTCCTTCTGGTGGCAGGGAAGACCCTTTCTCTAGAGCCCTCCCAGGGGAGGGTCCTTACCCCTTCCAGCTTCCAGAAGGCATTCACATTTCTTGGCTTATGACCCTCTTTTATATTGAAAGCCAGCAAGTGAATCACTTCAACCTCTGCCTCCTCTTTCACTTTTAAACTGGCAACAAAATAGAGACAGAGGCATGGACACATCCAACAGATTGACAGCTGTCAGAGGGGAGGGAGGAGGGGGGACTAAGTGAAAGAAGGTGGAGGGATCAGCCAAAGAACATATACGCATGATCCACAGACACAGACCACAGTGTGGTGACGGCCAGAGAGAGGGGGCTGTGGGCAGGGTTGGGTGGAGGCTGGCAAAGGGGGGAAAATGGGGACATCTGTAATAGTGTCAACAATAAAAATAAAGTAAAAAAAAAACTATTTGTGATTATACTGGGCCCACTTCGGTATTCCAGGAGAATCTCTTCATCTTAGAGTCAGCTGACTGGCAACATTAATTCCATCGGCAACTGTAACTCCCCTTTGTGGTGTAACCTAACATAGGCATCGGTTCTGAGGATTAGGATGCAGATGGCTTCAGGGGGCCATTATTTTGCCTACCACAGGGTTTTGCAAGCCGTCTTTACAGAAGTGTACACACACACACACACACACACACACACACACACACACACACACACAAAATACTTTAATAGAATTACAAACCTGAATTTCAGATTGCCTTAAATTGTCAACTAAATTTTTAAATTTGTACCATAAATAATACAAAAAAAAAAAAGCAAAACAGTCTAAAATGTTGAAAGTAAAAGTAAATTTTGTAACACCGGTCCAGTTTTTATTTTTTAAAAAATGACTTTTATAAAGTACTTCACAGGGTCTAGTATACAACTCTGTATTATAGACATTTCATAAGCTACTTCAATAACCCTTCTGAGTCATGGCAGATACTACCCTCTTTAAGAGAGGAAGAAACTGACATTCGCAGAGGTTCTGGGATTAGCCCAGGGTGTGTGTAGTCAGTATATGAAGCAGTCAGTACACAAACCCACATAATATTGGAGCCCCAAAACCAACTTCTCTTTAGGTCTCTAGAAATACTTAGACAACAAATGTTCCTTATGCTGTGACTAAATGTCTTTTTTTGTTGTTTAACTTTATTTCTCATTGGCAACTTTATTCATCGGTTTTAGAAAAAAATTAATAAATCTGACATATGAACATCTTGTATCATCATAAAAGTCCCTGTGTGCTCGAATATAAAATAAACGTGCAAATGAAAAATTACTTCCAATGCAACCACTTCCAAACATACAAATCTCAGCCAGACACCCCCCTTCATAATTCTAAACTGGAAGCTCCGACAAGATCCCAAATTTTAGTGCTGACAACAAACTCATTTCACTCACTGCCTTGAACATTACAACATCCTGACGACCAGGAACCACCAGAAATTAATGCAGTGGGTCTGTCTGTACACAAGCAGCAGACGTTCCCCTCTCCCCTCTCGCACTTATGGGGGTGTACCCGGAAAACATCGGACAGAATGGTGATGGCAAACAAGCTGCAACTCAGGGGGTTCAGGACTGACGGGAAGAGCGAGGCCACGTCTGGGACCAAGGGCAGAGAAGGCTGAGCTTGGCTCTCAATCCCTGCGGTGGGGGTGGGGAGAAGGGAACAAAGGCAGGTACACCAGGTATCTGCCATCCCGGATTCGGATTCGGGGATGGCTCTGGAACTGAGCAGGCCTGGTTGGAGCCCTCACGTTGTCACTCACTACCCATGACAATGCACACGTTACTTTATCTCTGGGTCTTCATTTCCACTGTAAAATAGAGATAATAAAACCTACCCTATAGGGTAGGTTTAATAAGGGTTAAAGTATATAATTTACGAATGTCCTAAGCACAACGTAAGAGTTTCACAAATGGCTAGCATTAGTTATGGTAAAAAATAGTAACATTAATAGTCAGAATTTGCCTATTCAAGTTCTCTGATTCAAGAAAATTGATTTCCTTGTGTTTGTTTCTACTTTAACCTCGAAATGAAGATATTTTTGCCAACATGAATTAAATAATATCTACAATGTTAGAAAATGCAAAACCATACCTTGTTTCTAATTTTCCTGAAAAATATAATTTTCCCCACCAGTTTCATCCTTTCCTTCTAAACAAGCACTCATTTCACTTGACTCACTTAGATCAGGGTTGCTGCTGTTTGTCTGCGTCCAAGCTTGGCTCTAATGAAATGTATCGGACACTGCAGCGCACTCACACACCCTGAGTCACAGCCCATGAGTGTGTCATGAAATCAGTTTGGTGGATTATGATCAGCATTTAAAAAAATAAAATAGAATAAAGTATGAAACACCAGAGCATGTAAAAAGGTAAGCATTGTTCCATAAAAGTTGTTTCTAGTGAGAAAGGGGGAGTTCAGGGGGATCCCAGGGTGCGTATTTCTGTGACAATGAATGTAGTTACAGAAAAGTTCATAAAGCATCTCTAGCCTGTAGATGCACATTTTAGCAGTCTACAAAGATAGACTCCAGAACCTCGACCTGATGCCAAAAATAAAAGGTGGCAGAAAAAAGGATAAATGATTATTCTCTCCTTAATCAGTTCTACCAATTTTCCTCCACAAGCAATAAAATGCTCAACTAGTATGTCTCCAGGAGAAAGTGACTTCCTCTCAGGAACTATAAGGTTACCCTTCTCAAGAGAGCTGATGTCAGAGATTAGATTCTATATAGGCCAAAAAAAAAAAAGCACCACATACCTTGTTGGGAGTCCCCAAGGCCACTCACTCCATGCTGGAAGATGCATACATGGCAAAGATTTACCGCAGTGACAGCAAGTTTCACAATGTATCAGAAAGGAGAAAGACGCTGGAAAAACCCAGGCATGGGCTTCCTTATTCTCTCTCCTTCTCTCTCTTATGAGTAGGCGGCAGGAAGACACTTGAGAATGCTCCTTTCTCCAACAATGAAAAAAGCAGTAATGTAGGCCATGTTCCTGTTCGAGGAAACCCAGTAGACACTCAGCACCCCAAGTTTTTACTGTGGGGAGATAAGAGGGATGGTCCCTCAGGCATCCTCTGCTTGTGTTGGGGGACAAAACTCTGCACTCCAAGAAGAAAAGCAGGTGTTTGGCAATAAACACATTGCTCACACAGTCCAGGCAGAATAAACCACCCCTATCAGATAGAGAAGGGTGGAAAAACTCCCCAAAATCCAGGTTCCCAGTGGCCAGTGAGGTGCAAGCCTTGTTAGCAGACTTTCTAAAAAAGGCAATTTGGGGCCTGCTATGTTAACTCTATCGTACACAGACACAACCCCTTTCTCAGGTACATGCCCTATCCACACATAAAAGGGGGTGTTTCTAATGGC
Source organism: Macrotus californicus (assembly GCA_007922815.1). Classification (NCBI taxonomy): domain Eukaryota; kingdom Metazoa; phylum Chordata; class Mammalia; order Chiroptera; family Phyllostomidae; genus Macrotus; species Macrotus californicus. Next base: position 10,925 of record VMDR010001448.1, on the reverse strand, counting down.
CTTGTACACCTCATGCTATTTAAAAGCTTCTTTAGAAAATGGCACCATAAATCCAGTAGACCTGAAAGATCCCAAAGTTGACTGAAAATGTCATGGCTTTGTCGTATCTTTATCTTATCTGTTCTCAATCAGTATTTCCTTCTGATATTAAGTGACAGCTACATTAAGCTTCCATTCACATCTCTTACCCAGAACTCCTCGGGCTGCGCTGTCTAGAGTTCCTCCGTGCCCGATTTTCAAAGTCTGCTTTTTCCTCTTGGTCCATTCTGAAGAAGGCATTCCAGCTTCTGTAGAGTAATTGGGATGAAAGAGGTCATTATCAAGACCAAGAAGAATGAAGCAGGATCTCCACAAAAGGGGGGGGCGGTGGACGGAGCATTTAAAACAGATGAAAACCATTACACAAATGTGACATATTTAGATTGTGACACCATTACTAGCAAAGAGCAAATTTAAAAATGTATAGATACTCTCTAAATTACAAAGAAATAGTATTCAAAAATGAGTCATCTAGAAACTAGAATTCCTTTTCTCATCATAAAAAGTCACATTTTTAAAAAGTAGATAAATGTCCATGCCAACCCATAAAAATCTAGTAAAGTGCTGGTAGCAGTGGGCTATTAGATAGAGAACGATGACAAGAAGGTGACTTTCATGTGGACAGCTAGTTTTAAGTGTCCTTCGTTTCATTTCTAAACGTCCTCTGCTTCCTAGTGTTCTTCCCCAGAACCCCCAGGTACTTAATGCTGGGAGTGCGTCTCATGCAGGGCTACTTCCACAAACACTATGTTCCCAATCTGTCTGTGTTCATTGCCCTTCGCTCCCACTCAAAGCTCCCAATTCTTTAAAGAAGCTAATCTCCACACAAGATTATGTGGGAAGTAGGTAACAGTTAAGCTGCTTCTTAACCTCTGAAGCATTTAGATTAAAAAAAAAAAGAGGATGCCAACCTGGCCTATCTCATATTCCTATTGTAAAGACAAATTGAAAAGTTATCTGAAAATGCTTTACAAATAACAAAACACTCTAGGAGTAGGTAGTAGTAGTTGTTGTTATTATTACAGCACAAAGATGGTATCAAAAGAATATGGGCCACTGGACTTCAGATAAAGGAGGAGCAGAAACAGCTGTTTTGACCCAAGCCTGTCAAATCTGCCTTACCACTACTGATATCAAGAAGACACAGATACAGCAAAGAAAATGAAAAGACAGAGAGAGGAAAAGGGGGAAAGCAAAGCAATTATGGAAAAGCTAGATTAAATGGCCCCCCCAAAAAACTGTGCTGGGTTGCTCAGCCTCGCCACGTAATTACCACCATACTGAGACAGAACCACAGTGTCTGGAACCCAGCCCCAGTGTCACTCTCCGGGTACAAGATCACCACGCTTCGTAGGGCATGGCTCCTTTAACGTAAACCTGTAAGGCCTGGCCTGGGCTTCAAACTCTTCTCCTTTCCCTTGCAACCCGTAATGCATCGCTCATCCATGAGTTTATAGGAACCTTTTAGGGAACTCTTTGTACTTTCAACTTGACATCCCTTGGAGTAGAAAGGCCTATAAGTTTACTGTCTTCTCTTTGTGTCCAAATTTACCTTTCAAGTTCGAAGACATACTGCCACCTCTACTATATTGGAGTCTGTTCTCCCCACTGGTGCCATGCATGAATGAATGTTCAGGAAGGTCTTTTCTAGCTATAAAATTCTGGTGTTTCAGGCCTCGAAAGATCCAAACAAAGAACAGCAGGGATTTTAGTGCGACATGAATCGGTGTAAGGAAAGGCAAGGAATGTTCACACATGGAGGCCGTGACCACTGAGAGTGTTTGTCGAACCTGGCTGGCATTGGAATCTTTAGGAACATTCCTAGGCAGTTATAACAGCCAGTCAGAAAGGCATTTGGGAAGGCTTGGTCTAGCTAATACAAATATAGAACAGGTCAGCCACAAGCGGTATAGAAATGGAGAGCAGCAATGAGAATGTCTATATCTGACTGTCACACTGAGGAGATGCAACAGTAACCAAACCAACAGTCACACTGAGGAGATGGTTACACTGAGAAAATGCAACTCCAATGAGGCCAACAAGATTCTGGAGGAATTTTGTTGGGAATGGGATGGGGGCCAAGGCTACGCCCTGGATTTCCACAGTGGAGGTCAATCTGAGTGGCTTCCAGAAGATGGCCCAGCAATGCCCTGAAACAATGTTTTAACGGAGTTTCAAGGAGAAACTTTAGTTCTGGAGGCAGATTAACCAGAGCCAGGATACGGCTTTGATTCTATCAGAAACCTGTCTGAGACAAATGGTAATCATTACCTTCAGGAACAAAAAAAGCCTTCAGTTCAGCTAACAAGTCAGGCCAAATGAAAGCAGCAATTCTGCTGAAAGGAAACCACTCTGGACCACACCACAGAACTTGTCCCTGATGCAATTCCTTCTTTTGCTATCTCCTATACCACTCATCCCTACACAGAGAAATTTAACAAAAGAATGAGTAGCTATACAACTGGAATTAAACATCTGCAGGAGTGCACTTATTGCCAATAAACATTTTAATCTATCTTGTGTATGTTTTAAGTAACAAATTCTTATCAGAATGATTTGTTTTTGTATTTTAAATAAAAGGTGTAAAGTTTGCCAGGGGCTGCTAAACAATGTAAGACAGTTCCTGCACTGGTTTAATAGAAAGACCGGCCAGGGCCACACTCTGGAAGGCCTTCCGTATGTAGCTAAATCGTTTACCACCAATAAATCACTAGGCTACCACTTCAGTTAAGGGATGAGACAGTATCTTTCATCTTCACATCCCTATAGGCTAGCACAGATGTGGTTTATTTGTTAAGTGTCCAATACTAAGGTTCCTTGATGCCACTGTCTGAAATGACATACTAGGCAGATGAACTGAGAGAATCTTGAGGCTTTGCTAATACTCTTCCCGTGTATGTGACAAAACAAACAGAATGCTCTTAGAGAAGTGATCAAGTTATACTCAGTGTTCTTCAAAATGTGGTCCACAGACTAGTGACACCAGAATTATGTGGAGCGACACTTTAAAAGTAGTTTCCTAAAAATACCCAAGACCCTCCGAATTACAGTCTCTGGGAGGGCGAGGGTTAGGACTCTGCACTTGTATTAGGGACTCTAAGTAATTCTTACGCCTAATATGTGAAAACCACTGTATTAAATCTTCGTTAGCAAAATAGTATCTGCACTTCCAACACATTTTTAATGTAGCTTTGGGGGTACAGTCAGCACTTCCTTTGGGTGGGGTTCATCGACGTGAGCCAAACAAAGAGCTCCTCTAGGGTCAGATTACAAAAAAATTGGTCTGCAAGCCCAAGAGCTGAGGTTTCTTTGTATGTGCGTGGGTTTTGTTTTGCTTTGTTCCCCTGAGAGCGCCAGCTGCCAACTAGGCTACAGGAGACCACGTCAGGGCGATCCAAGCCCGAGATGCCCCAGATTTCTGTCCAGATCTAAGTGGTCCTTTGCCCTTTCCCTTCCTTTCATCTCTGAAGCCACGAACGCGCAAAAAGGCCCAGGGTGGGCCTTTCTGCGGCTTCCGCTCTCGCGGCGACCGTCTCAGCCTGGTCCCCACCCGGGCTGCAGTACCTGCCAGCAGCTTCTCCTTCAGCCGATTCAGCAGCTCGGCTGAAGTGGGCCCTTTGGGCTTGTGCACGGCGAACACGCCGCTCAGGGACAGCAGCTTAGTAGCCAAAGCGGCCTTGGAGGCCATGGCTTCGGATCCAGCCTGGGCCGCGGCTGCTACCGCCGCGGCTGCAGCCGTCGCTGGCGAGGTGGCCGCCGTTGCTGCAGCTGTTTCTGCAGTTTCGGGGGCCAGGGCTGCGTCTGCTACCAGAGAGGACGACGACACCACCACCGCCGCCTCTGCAGCTGCCATGCTTTTGAAACCCAAAACGGTTTGTATCTGGAGTCGCAGGCTGATGACGCAACAAAAAAAAAATGCGCCGACCTCCCTTCTTTCCCAGACTTCGAAACTGGGCGAAGGCGGAGAGAGGGTCGCAAGGACTTGTGGGAATTGTAGTCTGTGGCCTCTGCTGGCTGACAGGTGGCTATGCGCTCTGATGGTGCAAGTGGTTTTTCTCCTATAAGGTCGTTTGCTTCTTAGGCAATGTGAGTTCAGCGCCGCGGATATAATTAGAATTTTGAGTCCTAAGCTACCGAACCGGAACACTAAGTCTGTGTGTATTTTCGGCGGGCAATCTCTTCACATGCCACCTGCCCGCCGCCCCTGCAGAACTAGTAAGACCCAGCGTCCAAGAACAGAAAAACTTAAAATTCTGACTTTTGCTGCAGCCTGTGAAGAACCACGGCTCCCTTGCTTCATTCAATTGCGCTCTTGGATTCACGGTTCAGAATTAAAATACACCTGCATATTAGCTCTATTTTAGGAAGGAATCTACTTACCTTGTTCACTGCTGTATGGTCCATCAGTGCCCCACATGTAGTAGGCACTTAAATAATTATTTGGAAATGAATAAATGGATCCTAGTTCTTCAAATTCCCAAAAGAAACTTCTAGGCCCAGATAATACTAAACCACGTGGGCTTATTTTGATGCCCCTCAGGCATTCCATCCACCCTCCAACCACGACAAGCCTCGTATAATTCTTAATCATTCAAAGACTTTTCATTCTAACTTTTCTTAGATTGCATCCCTTGGTAACACATTGCTTAGGTATCAAAAGGCATTATTGCAATGCTTAAAATTAAACTTTACTTTCCATGTGAGGCCTCTCTAGAAGATATTCACTCCCAACATCATTCAGGAACATCGTTCTGATCCTGGCACGAGGCAGAGTGGAGAAAAATTCTTCAGTTTACTTCTGCTCCAGAGGCACTAAAGCATATTATGAGTACAGTCAGACAGATTAAGTTTATCCTCATTGTTTCCCAAGTTTCGTTACAACCAACCCCTCCCTCCTCCTCTCACACATTCATGTCTAATATCCTAATGATGCCTCTTAGCTGCTCAGGTTCACCAATTAGGGGACCCTATTTGAACTCCAACAAACACATGAAAGAACAGCATTTTAAAGACAGTGTTTATTTCTTCCTATATTTCCACCATTGCCCATTTCAATCAGATCACCAGAGATCACCAGGCTCTCATTAAACTTCTGGGGTGCACAACAATACAGATGGACTTAAAGCCTCAGAACTGTATGCTTATAAATGGTGAAAACGGGAAATTTTATGTTATGCATATTGTACCAGAAAAAGAGAAGCTGAAAACAATCTTTGGGAAGTTTTCCCAGGGTGGAAAGCTGAAATTTTTAAAAGGAAATCACTTACTCTTATGGTCTATTATAGAAACCTAAGCTAAGTGAAAACACTATGCATGGGCACGGTGGGGGGGCAGGGTGGGGGAGTGGTCCCTGGAGGCCAGAGGAGAAGAGAATTGTTTTGAGAATAAGGAGAAGAGAACTGAAAGATTGATAGGTCCCAGGATTAGTAGATACCTGAACCTACTTCAAGATTTTCCAGGAAGTAGCATGACTTCAGATGGGACGGCTGCACCCTTGGGAGCCAAGCATCCTTTAGCTTTAGCAGAGGGTTCTGTACTCTCCTCATGGTATAGAAGCAGAGAGCCAGGAACTGTCGGAGAAAGTTTAAAGGAGACTTGAGCAATGATGACTGGGAGATTAGACACTTTACCCAGTGTCTAGACATCAGTAAGCTTCCCTAATTCCATTGTGACTCCAGGGTAGGGGGAGTGGAGGGAGGGCAGAACTAAGGGGGAAAAATAATACTTCCATTTGAATCTTCCACAAGCCCAGTGCAGAATCAGAGTTAACTTGATTAAAAGAAAACAAGGAAATGGATATTTCTTACATATTTTGGTTTCTGGAATGCTAGGGAACAGCAAAATTAATTCTACTCTGCTGTCAAGTCTGTATTCTTGGCATCAAAACACCAACCTCTGATTTTCTGAAGTAACTGACATCTCCTACACTGGACAAGCCTTGAATTTACACATTCTCTTACTTAATATATGTACAAGTTAGGATTCTTCGGTTGTGAGTGACAGAATTTGATTCATACCAGCTTAGGGTCTTATCAAAAGGATATTTTTAAATGATTTATCAGAAGTATGTTGGAAAATTATGCAGAATCTGGGAAGTTCCCTGTTCTCTTTCTCCACCCACATCCTCCTTTTATGCTCCCCTCTTATGTCTTCTTCATTGTTCTCCTTTGATTTTAGCAGGGGTTTTTTTCTTTCTTCTCCTCATTCCACATTCCTGGTTTAAGCCACCCTGTTTGGTCCAGTTCCAAAAATATCCAGGACGAAGCCACTCCCGGCCGCCTCTGAAACATAGTGCGTCCTTCATTTTATCTCTCAAGCACAGTAGTTTCCTCACTCACTTTCTTGCTTGATTTTTCTCGACAGCACATTTCATCAGACATACAAAATATTTACTTATTTTGTTTAGTGTCTGATTTCACCCATCAGGAAGTAAGCTCCATGAGGAATTTTTGTAGGTTTTATCTACTGCCTGGAATAGTGTCAGATACAGCACTCAATAAATAATTGTTGAATAAATGAATGAATCAACATGGCAGCTCCAGCAGAGACCATGTAGATCAGGGGCATCAAAGTCATTGTCACCGGGGGCCACATCAGCCTTGTGGGTTGCCTTCAAAGGGACAAATGCAATTTTAGGACTGTATAAATGTAACTACTCCTTAAATGTCAAGGAGTTGAGATTACATTCGGGCCTTTGAAGGCAACTGTGAGGCTAATGTGGCCCCTGGTGAAAATGAGTTTGTCACCCCTGATGTAGATAGAGGAGATTTGGTGCCAGTTCCTAGAAAAGTAGAGTGCTGAACACATAAAATAATAGATGTATATTCCAAGGGTAACTTACCTCATGTGGCCTCAAATGCTTTTATCTTCATTTTGTATGGTTGGAACTGAGACAAAGAGAGAATAAGATTACCTAATGCCATATAATAAAATTCCAACTTTCTAGACTGACTTCCATACTGTCCTTGACTACCCATGTGCCTCCAACAAGACTCAAAAATTGATATGATTTTCAGGCTTTATTCCAAATTTGCCACTCGCTCCTCCATGGTTGCATTCCTGGGGTACTTATTGGATCCTTGCCATAGGCATGTATGCTTGGGCAAGTGATGCTTTACAAATGCTCCAACTGTAGCTCATCTGTGCAATTTCCTACAGATGGTAGAATCATTGAAAATGGTGCTTGATGAGAACTTATAGCCCGTATCGTCTGGATCCCTCACTTTAAAACTGAAGCACATAAAAAGGTGTCTCTTATAAGAAGAGATTATTAGGGTTGTTCAATCTATACCATGGACTTAGAAAGGCATATATGTTTTTTAGTTCAGAGAAAAGTTGGGTGTGTTTCATTGTGTGAAATTTGAGAGGGCTGGAAAACTCTCAAAAAAGTTTGCTGCCATTGTGAATGACCTTAACAGGAAAGGTAATTACAGAAGCCAGTAGTTGGCTGCATTTGGAGCTCTGCCGTTGGCTTCTACACCTAAAGGAAAGACGTCATGGTTTTTATAGAGGTAGACTTCTATGAAAGTTTTCTTTCTAAGGCATAAATATTTTTAATGCTTTAATTTTGACCACACATTTATTTTGTAAATAGGAAAGTGGTAGCGATGAAATAATTTTTTCATTGAGCAAAGAGTGTTTTTAAAGGACACGTAGATCATAACACTCTAATACTAAAAAGTATCACAAATATGTAGGAATAAGTTCAGAAAAGCTGAAGTCCAACTGACCTGGGAATAGGAAAAAAATCCCAGAAACAGTAAAAGAAAATAAGAGGAAACTTTTAAAGAAGTTCAAGAAAAAGATGATTTACTGCTTGAGGTCAATAGGATGGCAAAGCCAAAGCAAAGCACCTACTTTGCCTGACATGTCTATCAAGGAGAATGATTTTTGGATGAAAATGGAAACCATTGATAAGAGTGTCCACAATGATGTCCACAAGAGGTGAAAAGATTGGACTAATTGAGGTCAGATTTCCTAGTTCAAAAATTTGTATCTTGGGTGTCAGGAGAGGGGAAATATGAGGACTTGCAGAAGAGATGGCTGAAGGGAATGCCCTCATTGAACATACTCATATATATGCTGTGTGCTGGCACTTTACAGTCTCCTAGAATTTCTAGTCACTCGCAAGCTATGCTTGTGGATAAAATGAAGTGTAGGTTGGGTGCCAGAACTTACAGCTAGCTACAAGGCAGCTATTATTACTTATTATCATTGTCACCATCGCCATCCCCATTGACAGATGAGGAAAGTGACACTCAATGAGGTGAGGTCCCTTGACCAAGGGTATACAGCTAGCATAGAGTGAATGAATGGGTTAGGGTCTCTAAGACCATCTTCAGACTGGCTGCGCTAGAAGGACTCGCAGGATTCAAAAAAGCTGCAATACTCACAGCTTTTAATAAACAGGTACAGTTTATTACAGTAAAAGAGCACAGATCAAAAGCAGCAAAAGGAAAAGGTACCAGGGATGGAGGTGCCAGGAGAAACGAGACCCAGGCTTCCAGAGTCATCCTCTCTTAGGGGAGTCACCAGGGCAGCACTCAGCTTTTCCAGTAATGAAACGGGACAGTATGTGTGAAGGGAAGCTCACCTGATCCTTGATGTGCAGGGTTTTTGTTGGAGATCAGTCACATAGGCGTACAGCTCCTGGATGACTAACCTACTCAGTCTCCAGCCCCCCAGACCTCAAACTGATACCACATGGCCCGGCAAATCAGGCCGGTGAAAGCAGCTGTTTACCATAAGTCATCTCATTAGTATAAACTACCTCCTCTAACTCATACAGTGTAGCCAAGGCCGCAGATGCACTAAAACATTCTTATCAGGCAGGACATGCCTAGGGTTCAGAGCTCATCTCCCAGGAATCAGTCAAGGGCTAGTCTTTTCTTTGGAATGTGCAGAATTAGCACCATAACTCATCCAACCCACCTGCAACTCATCCAACAACCCTAGGAAGTATTATTGGCATGTAAATATGAGGAAACTACAGCTTAAGAGAAAAAGCAATTTATTGCAAGTCCAACAACTAAGTGGTAGTTAGATTTAGTAGAACCCAGGTTTGCCTGATTCCAGAGTCTATAATCTTAACCAGTACTCAGTAACCACCAACCAATACAGAAAGACTAGAGAACGAAGTTGAATTTAAATGAATTTTTACAGAAATTATTATTAAGTCCAAGATTACAGCGACTAAAAGCCAAGTTTCAAAGGCAAGTCATAGAAAACATGTTTTGGAATTAGCCTAAATGAAAAGGTTTGGGAGATTTCCGTCTACATCACAGGTGGCAAACACAAGGCCCGCGGGCGGAATCCGGCCCTCCACCTTGTTTTATCTAGCCTGGCACCTTGTTTCTACCTGGCAGCAGCACCGAGCTCCCTGCCCCTAGTTAAGGAGTAGTTACATTTATACAGTCCTGAAATTACATTCGGCTCTTTGAAGGCAACTGCAAGGCTGATGTGGCCCCCAGTGAAAATGAGTTTGACACCCCTGATAAAGGAAAAAGTATGGGGGACTTCAGTCTCCATGGAGCCTCACATGAGTACAATATAGAACGCCCCCCAGAACAGCTAACGTAATCTTGGAAGCAGTAACACAATGATTACGTCTAGAGCAGCAGTTTCCAACTTTTTTCATCTCATGGCACTCATAAACTAATTGCTAAAATTCTGTGGCACACAAAAAACAATTTTTTTGCTGATCTGACAAAAAAAGGTATAATTTTGACTCTTTCACACTGGATGGCTATTGTTGTGTTGGCTGTTGTCCTTTTTTAATTTGACAATCTCAGGGAAAAGAGGTCCGTGCCCCTGACTAAATAGTCAGGTGTTGCATGGTCTAAAAATTCTCGCAGCGGACCCGTTGGAAGTGCTGGTCCAGTGGAAAGTGAGGCAGGTATCATCAGGCCCTGATCACGTGGCTGACTCTAAGCAGCACTTCACACTCCAGATCTTTCCCTGTCTCAGAGATTCCCTGTCCTCTCTCCTCAGTTCCACAACGAGCTATCTGATGAACTATCCCCAAGAAGGTATGGTGTTAAATCAAATTAAACTACCACTTGTGTAGTCTAAACTTTGCCCATCAGCAATTCCCATCTAACACGAACACACCTGATAATAGTTGAAGGCGTCACTTCCCTAGTATTTGCGTTTTGGCAGAGGAATCCCAGAGACAGCAGTCCAGATTTGGAAACAGAGATCCTGTGAACATGGAAACATTATGATTCTTGCCAGATCACACCATACCCATCCTCCGTTTTCTTGACAGCTGTTCCATTAAGCTATGCCAATACCTCTTTATGCTATTGTCAACTCACATCCATTCAAATAAATTAATGTTCCCATCTTCGCTGACTCCTTTGGCAGAAAAAGCTAGTTCACCTGCCAATGCATTAGCTGGCTCACATGACCTCTCTATCAAAAAAGCACAATTTCATATTAATAAGCAAAAAGAAGTAGTGTGCCCTCCCCCCCCAAAAGTAGGAGTTCAGGTTAGATAAATGTAAATATTTTATAGAATAAGGAAGTAGAGAAGAGGGGTCATGGTGCAGAAAGACCTGAGATGATAGAAGTATTTTCCAATGTATAAAACATGTACTTGATTTTTTTTGTTTTTTAGATCCATAAGAGATCCCTGTAGCACTGGCTGGTGTGGGTCAGTGGACTGAGTGCCAGCCTGAGAACCAAAGGATGGCTGGTTCAGTTCCCAGTCAGGGTACATGCCTGGGTTGTGGACCAGGTCTCCAGTAGGGGGCACACAAGAAGCAACCACACGGTGATGTTTCATCTCCCTCTCTCCCGCCTTTCCCCTCTCTCTAAAAATAAATAAATAAATAAAATATTTTTTAAAATATTAAGACAAAAAAAAAGAGAGATCCCTGTAATTA